>MKEJ01030428.1:0-20477 GCA_001753735.1 Embelia ribes
TGGCATATTTTGTTTTATATATTTTTATATGTTTTCAAGAAAATTAGTTTATATGTAAGACCCAAATATTTATTAAACACAAAATTGCTCAATTTATAGACCGTGAGGGTCAATTTGAGAAGAAAACCAAAGTTTAGTAAATGCAATAAGAAATAAAATTTATTTTATTTTCCCAAAACATTACAGTTCACATAACTCTACGTTAATAGAGGGAGAAGAATAGAGAGGGGGAGAAGACAACTTTAACCTAAACTCTTCCAATCTGAAAGGAAAAGAGGGTCAACGGAGAAATGATTAGCGGATTCTTGATCCTCGTTTCGCCCTCATCATATTTGTGTAAGTATTGCTTCGATTGCTTTTTGGGCGTTCAAACCTAATTTGTGAAAACTCTTCAAAATCGTGTTTATTCATTAAATTGATGGTTGTGATTTCTATGTTTGATTTTGATCATTGGCGTAGGTTTGGGTGAAATCCCATTGAAGGATATCTAGGGTTCAATTTTCCGGCCAATTTTTTAGGAAGAACGTCGACTTAATACTAAGATATGGGTATAATTAGAGACTTTGTTATCAAATTAACAAAAATGATGAGTTATAATTGAGAAAATCACCTGAATTTACCATTCACATCATAATATTGTTCACGGCTAGCATTGTTCATGCCCAACCATTGTTCACCAATTCACTATTCACTCTGAACACTTTTCATATATACGCTACTGTTCAAATATACGGTTACTGAACATATTTTGTTAATAAAAATTAAGAAGAGATGTTGAATGATGAGTTTTCTTGGAATAAAACATTTATGTCTTATAACCTAAGGATGTCTAAATTTTTATAAATTGATGGCACAATATGAGAATGGGATTTCTGTTAATGTAAGTATTTTTTTTTTTATCTAAAAGAATACACTTGAGATGTAGGATTGTTCACTACTTATCTAGAACTGAACGATAAGTAAGTTTTGCTTTATACACTTAGTTCATAAATGAGACTTAAGCATGAAGTATAAATGAATGTTTATGTGATTTTTGGGTATTTTGTTTTTGGTATTGGGAGCCCGAATGGCCTAAGGATATGATGAAAGTTTTGGGAGTCCGAATAATCCAAGCATGTGATGAAAGTCTTAGGAGTCCGAATGGCATACGGATTTATTGTCGTGATAGCTAATAGAGATACTCTACGGTAGCTTTACTGTTGAGCAAAAGTGGGAGGGTCGAGTATCTCGATGACATATAGAGTTAGTGGGAGGGCCGAGCATCCCGGCATTCATATTATCATTTTTGTGTATTCTTAATGGGAGGGCCGAGCATGCCAATGTATGATGTTGTTAGTGTATATTACATTCACATATGATGAGGTTGTAATAGAGGTGATGTGGAGGTTAGACTAACTTTCGTAGTTTACAATTATATATATGCTAGTTATTCATGCTTTGCCCTTGTTTATTGTCATTCTCTTATTATTGTTATTTGATATTTCTGGCTTATTCTGACTCGTGACTGCTTGGCGCATTTTTCTACTGCTATTTTGCATTAAACCGCTAGGTTATTTGGTAATTGATTAAATGAATACTTAATCATTCCTGTGAATGGGATTAACAAGATTTCTCGACGTAGATAAATTGTTCTTTATTTGTTATTTTTAACTAAATAGTATACTCTGCAGACCTTTTCATTTGTTGAAGTCGACCCTTTGTTTGTCAGCTTTACGAAAATATTTACTCTGCAGGCTTTTTTACTTGTGTCTTGTTTCCCCGATTTTGTTTTATTTCGTTATACGATCATAGCTGATATGTTCTGTTGGGGTATTTCATTTAGCCTCTTGAGTTTGAATTTTAACATTGAATGTCCCATTCATATATATATATATATATATATATATAGGATACAAATATAACATTCTAGCATTCAAATTACTCCAATTAGGATGGTTGTGGATTCCCACAATATGCTTTTAAGGACAGAGTAACATAGACCAGTTATGTAATTCTTTCAAAATCGAGGACAAAAACTGTTACATTCGAAACTCCATGAACCAAATGAAGTTTCTTTAAACTCTGCGAACCATTCCAGCAATTAGCCAATTCAATTCTCACTCAAAGCCCTCATCTCCCTCCCCTTCTCTCTCCACATCTCTCCGGCCATGGCTGCCGCCGCAATAGCCCGCTCTCTCCTCTCCCTCCGCTCCACCCCCTCCCTCTCTCTCTCCAGACGCCTCCTCTCCTCCACCGTCTCTCGCCCCCCGCCTCTCCCCGGCCTCCTCCGTCGAACCACCGCCGTCCTCTCCCACTCCGTCCAACTCGCTGGTCCGGTTCCAGTCAACCAGGTTCGGTGCAGGGTGAATCGGTCCGGGTCGGCGTACTCGCCGCTGAACTCGGGGTCGGGGTTCAGCGAGCGGCCGCCGACGGAGATGGCGCCGCTGTTCCCGGGGTGCGACTACGAGCACTGGCTGATCGTGATGGAGAAGCTCGAGGATGGGGCTACTAAGCAGGAGATGATCAATTACTACATTCAAACCCTAGCTAAGGTCCTCGGGAGGTGAAATACCCCTTTCTACTTATACTTTTATATGCATATATATATGTGTATATATATATCTAAATATATAATACAATGTGTTACTCCTTAAGCTATACTCTTGGGGAATATGGTAGCAGATCACTCAGGGCTTGTTTTTTGTTGCAGCTTTTAATTTCAAGCTTTTTTTGCTGGTTGTTTAAAAGCTAGATGCATTCGGCTGCTCGACTTTTCAAATAGGATTCTTTTTTTAAGTTGGATGCATTTGCTTTTTTCTCGAACCAAAATAATTTTTTTTTTTTTTTTTTAAGCTTCAACCAAACAAACCTTTAATATGCTATTGCTAGAGGTATTAGAGTAGGCGCGGGTTTAGGGTTCAAGTCCTAGTGCTACCCAATGAAAAAATTGATTTACCCGTGTTTGGTTAAAAAATATGCCACGTTGGGTTGCATTAAAAATAAGAAATGATATAATGCGTCACTTCCTCAGCTTAAATTTTATGTGAGATGGTAATAGATCACAATAGAAAGTGAAATGTTTTTGTCTTTACATTTGGTTACTGTGCCAATTTAGGATTTATGCCTATTTTATAATGATAATACCTGAGGGAGGAACTATGACTGTGATGGAATTTGCTCCTTTTTGTAATTTTGTGAGAGAAAAATATAAGACAATAGGTGAAGAAAAAGTGAAAAAGTTTTCTTCTTGTTTGATATCTATATGCAAATTGCTTAATTGGTTAATGCATCCATAGACTATCTCCGTTAGTCAACAGATGTGGCTGATGGTAGCATTGATCATATTGCTATGGTGATTTAATTGGAAATATAGTTTACGTATTTTCATGTGAGCTGCATAACAAGGGTTTCTTTTTCTTCACCTTTCTCATCCATATCCATAAAGCCAGCAATTGCTTTGGAGAGGCAGTATGAGTCTGTAGTCTAGCTTGGACAACAATAATGTTATCTTCTTTGGGTTTCTTAACTCAGATTCGGCAAGCCTAGTGGGCTCCATTACCTTTTAGCAATCTTAGGCTTGCCTTTATGGTTTGCTTGAAGCAAGAACAATTGATGAGTGAGCAGTGGAACCAATCTCCAATCCCGAGGCGAAACACCCAACCGGTCTTTTGAGCAATACAATAAGAAAAAAGTACGATGCTTGCAGGTAGGGATCCCAGAGTAGCTTGCTCGATCTTTTGTTTGAGGGTTTTATTCGTGCAACAGGAGTACTTAGTATAGGAACGGACCCGAACAGGAAGATAGTCGATCACACAGAGTCGTAGAATCACTGAACGAGCCTTCGTGTGACGAAGTCGGATCGGAAGGAAGTGACATACTATATCTCCTCCGAACCCTCAACAATAGAAGGTGTGTGTTCCCAGTAGGGATTCTAACGGAGGAGTTTGAATGGGCGAAGAGCGCTCCGCTTTTTTTTTTATCTATATATAAGAACCCCCTACCCTAGTCGTGAGAAAGAGCCGCTCTACCCCCTCATTCATGATTCATGTGAGGAAAGAAATAGGCGATCTCGCCAGCATGAACCGTCCAATTTGCACCTCCCCTGGACGAACAATCGACAAGCCAGACATTATTTCCAATGCAAAAAAAGAATTTGACGATCTGATTATGGAGGAGAATAAATATCCACGGAATTGGATCAATATCTTATTTCCAGAGGCACTGTTCATCAAAGATCTTGTGCGTATACTCCTGGAATTGGAATAGCTGAGAGGAAAAAGAAAGACTTATTGGAAACGGTTAGAGCTATGATGTTTGGGATGAATGTACCTCCTTTGGGCAGAAGCTGTGTTGACCGCAACATACTTCACTTCAAAAAAAGCATACCTTTTAAGTTATAGCTTGAAGCATCCCTGATTACTCTCATTTAAAAGTCTTGCTGTTCATATTGTCTTTTTTTTAGTTTCTTTAAATTAACGAGCTCAAGAAAACAAATGAAGCGAGCAGCAGGAGAAGATCGGTAGTAGAAGGTAACGAAATAGAGACTCAGAGAGAGATCAGAAGCAAAACTCGGCAAGGAGAAGGCTGAACCCAGGTGCTACAATAGGCGTCACCTAGGGCCGCACGACTCAGGCAGACTCTATACCCGTGCGCTTGCCTATTGGAGATTTACTTCTGTTGGTAAGTTCACATTCTCAGTGGTATCTCTATAGACTCTCAAAAGAATTGAGAGTTGCTCAACGATCTTCTCTCTAAGAACATCTCTGGTTAGATCTGTGATTTGTGACTCCATATTAAGAGTATGGAGTTTATGGATCATTTGGCCAGCCCTAATGGCTACAAGAAGAGCAACGGGTAAAGCCAAAGTCATTGAAGATATAAAAGAGGTAATAAGCGATTCCATTGTAACCTAAAAGTCTTTTCAATTCCCTCCAGACAGAAAGAGACTGATTCCTGTACGAGTAGTTAAGAACTAGAGATTTTCTTGGTTGTTGACCAACGAAAAGCATGGGAGTTGGAATCCACAAACGAAACTGGAAACAACTAATTTCTCAGGAGCAATATCAACTACCTAGACCGACCTGCTAAACCATAAACACCTAGCGAAGATACTCTACTGAATGACTTGATCGATCGTACTAGATAGATAGTCTCAGATAGACAACCTTTCATACGCAATTCCTCGAGGCCAATCTCACACTTGACACGCAAAGCAGTCAAATTCTATCTTCACAGAGAAAGAGAAGGATCTTCGGCAAGGGGTTCCCGGCTTCGCGAGACCTTTTCGATCTGCTTTAGGCTAAGCTCAATGGGGCCTTGCTTTGTTGATGCCAATCTCTTAGTCTGATTCAGATAAACTGTGAACCAAGACATGAAAAAGAACGAACTCAAAGCTAATTCTTTCATATGATATCTTCTACCCACGGTGCGGTACACGGACCACAAACGGAATATCAATGAAATGAAGTACACGCAACTACGCCTGTGAACTCGGATAGCCTTTCAGCATTCCTTTCATCTGCCCTAGGCAAAGAGCTTTCTTCTATTAAGATATTCTATCTCTAATCCCGTGGCATAGACAACAAGACACAGCACAGAGGCGGATCCGCTTCACTGGGACCTGGAACAAGGAGGGAGACGCAAGCCCAACCCAACCCCAAAAAGAAGCTTCTATTCCCTAGCGGGATCCCATCTCTCTTCTCTTATGAAATTTGATCCTTATTCCGGAAAACCTCAAAAGAGCTAATCCCGATAGTCCCGAGAGGGTCTTTACTAGAATCCGATGTGATAGAAGGAGCTGCTCTAGCTTAAGCCTAAGTTGATCCTTACTTAATAGAATAGCCGAACGAATTAGCCATAGAGCTCATCCCCGGTGAAATAGTTGATGATTTCTTGATTGTTGACTAAACTGCCCTTTCTCTGATTCCCCTTGCCTGAGAAAGAAAAGAATCTAAAGGAAGTGGCATTGAATATTGTTATAAAACTATAAAGGAATAGGTGAAAGAACTCTTACAGCCGCTGCGAGCATCCGTCTTCCTGAGACGGAGCGAGCTAAGGCAACCTCACCAAGCGTAGGCAACCGGGAGAATCGGTAGGCCGAAGGAAAAAAGATCCCTTGCCTCCAGCCTGCGAGCGTGTGCTTGCAGAGTCGGAGAGTAGGTTAGTCCCTCTAACCAGAAAAGACTAGCTTTCCCTTCGGTTCGGTCTCTCGTAGGCATCTCTGGTGGGCAGGTGTATTTGTATATAGCTAGCCTTCCCTCCGGTAGGTCGGTAAGTCACTTTAACCAGAAATGACTCGACTAGACTCGAATAGACTAGCCAGCCCAGTTTCTGGTGGGTTAGTTAGTCAGGTAGGAGAGCTAGCTTGTCTGCCCTCTCTTTCTTCTGGTAAGTCAGATCAGTAGGATTGTCTAGAGTTAGCAAGCGTGGGGACTCCCTTTGGAGGCCCGAGCGTAGCGCGATCTTGGGAATGAGAATGATACCGGAGCCTTCCTGCCGAATAGAAATGATTGACTAGACGACTTTCTCCTTTTCCTCCTGCCTGTACTGTCTAGAGTGTAGTGTAGGTTGTAGGTCTAGTAGTTCAGTAAAATAAAGAATCCGTCAATCAAGCTGGAACTCTAAATAGGGTCCTACCCTTACTTTAGGGCAATACCTAGTTCCTTTCGTAGCCATAATCTAATGATAGTTGGAACTCTCTTCAACCGGCTCATTTGAAGCTAGATAAACAGGCCTTACTTAATTGTTACATTGAGTTGGGAAAGTCTCCTGTTCTTCCTACCCTCTTGAAAAAGACAGACTACTCACTGCTCCTCGTCTTCGTATGAAATAGTGGTGCCTACCTTTCATTTCGTCGAATTGGTTCTATCTCTTGACTACTTCTACTCTTTAGATTCAGCTGCTTATGCTGTCTCTTCCGATGGGGACGCTAAGTTTTACCTATCTTCCTTACCTGGTGGGTGTAGACAAATCTTTTTATAATAAAGGTTGACTCAAGCTCGTTAAAGTTCAATCCCATCGCTGAATGCTGACTTATGAACCAGATTCCCTTCGAAGCCTAACGGCTAACTTATTTAAACGGATGTCTATATATATTAATATAGGAATTCCAGTCTAGGAATGGGATCGGGTCTTTTCACGTCAAAGCCTAGTGCCGTGAAAGGGCGGGTTAGCAAGCGATTCGGAGATTGAATCTTTCTTTTCCAACACCTTTGCTAAAGTAAACATATCCGCAATTTGCTTGTAACTTAAACTATACGGGGTTACTAGAGAGTAACCTTGTATAGTAAAAAATGACAATCTACCTCTGGTACGCTCGTGAAACACAAGATTTGCGGCAATCAATATTCATTGCACTTTCATTGTCACAGTGCATGATCATTGGATCCCCCTGATAAACATCAATCTCCTTGAGTAGAAACTTTAGCCACGTAAGCTCACATGCAGTAGTGGCTCCCCTACTTGTTCATTCGCTCGATACTCGGCCTCAGTAGTGGACAAAGCAAGACATTTTTGCAACTTAGACTGCCATGACACAGCTTCCCCTGAAAAGTAATAAAGTACCCAGATGTGGACTTTCTAGAATCAACATCACCAGCCATATCTGCATCTGTTGTGTACCCATCTAACACAGGCTTGCCATTACCAAAACACAAACATACTCTAGAAGTGCCTCTGAGATACCTGAGGATCCATTTAAGAGCTGCCCAGTGCTCTTTACCAGGATTGGAGAGAAAGCGACTCACAACACCAACTGCATGAGCAATATCCGGCCTTTTTCATACCATGGCATACATCAAACTACCAACTGCGGATGCATAAGGAACTTTCTTCTTTGGTCTTTCTCGCTTGTAGGACATTGCTTGGAACTTAGCTTGAGAAATGACGAGAGCAAACTGGTTTGGACTTGCTCATGTTAAACCTTTCCAGCACCCTTTCAATGTATCTCTCTTGAGATAACCAAAGCTTTCCATTCTTCCTGTCACGAGTCATTCTCATGCCAAGGATTTGTTTAGCCGGCCCCAAGTCCTTCATGGCAAAGAACTTGCTCAACTCTCCTTTCAAGCTCTCAATTTTCCTAGCATCATGGCCAACAATCAACATGTCATCCACATAGAGCAAGAGAATGATGAAATCCCCATCTGAGAATCTCTTTACAAAGACACAATGATCAGAAGTGGTCTTGCTATACCCATGCTCCACCATAATGGAATCCAACTTTTTGTACCACTGCCTAGGTGCCTGCTTGAGCCCATACAAGCTCTTTTTCAATTCAACTTGCACACTAGCTGCTCCTTTCCTTTCACTTTGAATCCCTCTGCTTGCTGCATGTAAATTTCCTCCTCCAAGTACCCATGGAGGAAAGCTGTTTTCACACCAAGCTGTTCAATCTCCAAATTAATGCTTGCAACTAAACCAAGAACAACTCGGATTGAAGACATCTTGACCACGGGTGAGAAAATTTCTTTTAAGTAAATAAATACCCTTTTTCTGACCTTCACAACCAACCGTGCCTTGTACCTTGGCTGTGAGCTCTTCTCTTAAGTTTTCAACCTTACCACTCATTTGTTTTTGAGTGTTCTCTTGCCTTTAGGCAGTTTAACCAACTCAAAAAATGTGTGGTTCTCATGCAAGTCTTTTCTCTCTTCCTGCATTTATCCACTCTCCCTTGTGCTCATGAGGCATAGCCTCTTGGTAAATGCATTTGTCATGAGTAGAACGCGCCCTATACAAAGATTAGGTACGCCAGACAGACATCGTCAGCCTAGCCCTGATGCATTGGTTTTATCAAGCTGTCTCATTCATTCATTCAGCAGCTTTGACCTCATTCGTGGCTTGATTATCGCTGTTTTTGGAAAAGTCCCAGCTGAGACCCTGAGCTCTACAACTACCAGTGTAGCCTTTTCAGGTTTCAGGTTGGATACTCACATTCTGTTGAGCGAGATTGTGATTGTCTTCCTGAATAGAACTCCTTAGAGTCAAATGGTCTCGAAATAGGCTTCAAGAAAAAGCTAAATTAGGTTAGGTAGGTATATATAGATATATCTTACTGAGTTGCTCCGTCATTGGCTTTCACTGGTCCTTTTGTTATATGCCAACTGATATCGCATTGCCAACAACCCTTGCTTTGCCCCTCTTTCGTAAGGCTTATGTATTACCTTTGTGACTTTCATCGGTACATATAGTCAATTGGGCTATGCATTCTGTAGGGTATTGGCGTTGTGCGACACTAGTCCTGTCGTCTGCCTACCTAATTAGTGGGGAGACATTGATGTACGCAGTCAGCCATGAAAAGGGGTATAAGATCACCAAAGATACCTTCCAAAGTGACCAACCGGGAAGTCGCTGCCGTTTCTAGCTCTGGCGCTCTTAATCTCGAAGGTCTTTCTTTTAAGTTCTCCTTCCAATTGCTGCAGTACTAAGGCCAGTTGTTACAGTTGGAGTATTAATCTAATCCCTTACCAGCCGAGCTTCCCACTATAATAATCGAGTTGGAGTTTCTTTGCATTGAGTCCTAAGTGCTTCCATGTCGTTGGATATTAGGTAAGAGTTTGCAGAATATGGCGTTCATAGGGCGGCTAAGAAAAATAAGAGATAGGGCTTGAAGAAAGCGGGTAATATTGAAAATGAATGGGCAAGCAGTCTCTCATATTCTAGTGACGGAGAGCTCTCAATAAGGGAAGCAGCATATCATAAATAAGCCAAAGAAGGGAATGAGATCGGTACCTGTCAGTCAGTGCTCGCTTTCTATTAGGCAATTTAGAGTGGAAAAGTAGTCCGTTTTAGGCATAGCTTGAACCCGGAAGTCGGCTACTCCGAGAGGAAACTAAGCTAGTAGGAATTCTTTGTCTGTAGCATGGTGCACATCCAATTCTATCTCTTTTCGTGAATGCAACCCTGGACGACATAGATAAAGGAAAAAGTTCCTACTAGAAGATAAGGGGAAAAGGCAAGGAAGTTCCTCAATTCTAATATGCTTACCACTTGCAGTTCGAATAAAAGTTATCCATCGTAGTTAGTAGTAAGAGTAATGCTGGGTTCCTTCGCTTTCAATTCCCCGAGAAAGTAGCCCTCCCGAAACTCCCGCACCTGTACTCCCATCAAAAGGTTCTGCCTTTGGTCTTCCCGGACCGGTGAGAATACGTCTTTACCTAATAAAGACAGTCATAAGTGTGGACACAATAGAAGACGAAGGATGAATAGAGGCTAAACGATTCAGGGATTTACCAGGGGAAGGAAGTCAGTCTTAAGCAGACGGAGAAGAGGGAAAGGGCGGCACCCCTGGATATGCTGAGACCAGGTACGCTTGGGACTGGATGGAATCTTTAGTTAGATAGAGGGGTGGAGTCTCAACTACCAAAGGATTCGTAGTGTACACGGACCATCAAGCACAGGTTCTTCTCTCTCCTGCTTTCCTCTTTCTATTGGTTGAGCTTACTAAGCTTTCGCGGGCCTCTCCCTTTGAGCCAGCTAGCTAGACGGGAAGAATACGAAGCACCTAAAGGAGAATTTGCTGTCTTTCTGGTCAGGCAAAGAAGCTTACCTTATTATTCAAATTAAAGAAAGGTAGTTTACTTTAACGAGTAAGGGGAAAGGGGATCCTTTTTCAAGACTCAAGTACTCTGACCCATAAGACCGATTAAGGAAGACCCATTAAGGAAGGGGAACTCATTCCAGATATCGATTAACTGCTTGCCAACCTATCCCTAGACCGATGGATTGACCTGTTGACCAGGCAGGAATACCAATACTAATTGCGACAGGAGAGACCGATAGAGTTGAACAGACAGCTGACAGCTCGCGATTGAGAGATTTTCCAGTTGACAGAAGAGCGATTGCAAGAGATAGGGGAAAAAAGAAAGATGGCGCAAAGCTGATGATCTTTGCCTCTTACTAGTAAAGGGAAAAGCCCTAACTATGTTATTAGTAAAGCCTAAACGGCTAACCCCCCTTTATACCACGGTGGTAAAAGTTCATACGGAGGCGGAGACGGGTAAATCTTTCTGCCATCGTCCCTTATCTTGCTCTACTTCGGTTACAACTCGAAAGTGAGTTTTGAGGTTCAATTCAAGATAGGGGGGGTTGAAAGGATGAGCTGCTATAAAGACTGACTAGCTAAGGGCCTTATGGCATCTTGAGACTGAGGTCTTTTCAGAAGGTAACCGGTTAACGAGTGTTCTAACGGCGAAAGAGTTAAGGAGGCTAGACGGTAGCTAGCTTGACTCTATTCTCTACCAGAAGCCCTTCTTACATGGATGAACTCTTTGGGCAGGTGCACGAACGACCCCATCTGATATCGGCCTCCACTGCACACTCGTTGACGCGGAGAATGACCAAAGGACAAGAGAGTGAAGGGGAAAATCTTGATTCAAAATGGAGTCGAAGAAAGCTACTGGCATACTGAAATAATATACTCTAGGCGTAGCTACAATCCAATCTGTCTTTCTCTTCAAAGACAAAAGATGAATAGCTTTCCTTCTGAGGTTCCATGTCCCCTAAAATGAATGAATCTGTCACACCACCCGAATCAAGCTTTACTTTAAACCGAATGGTCCCTAAAAATGTTGGAGGAAGGGGCTTGTCTATCGAATACTCTCTTGTCTTGTTTATGGAGTAGTTCTCTATTCTCTTTATCTCGATCGTGCAGGAATCCCCACCTCTATATAAAATATTTGATCCAACCCTTGCTTCTATGGCTATGGTTGAGAAGCATTTTAATAGTATCCTCGCCTTTACTTTATAGAGTGAGATCGAGACCTGTATCTAGTCTCGGATCCTTCAGCAGCATCACAGCTAGCAGACCCACTTCCATTCGCAGTTACAATTCCAATGGATCCCGCCTAAAAGAAAAGTAGTTGATAGCCGATTGAGAGCAATCCAGTAGCAGTAAAAGCATAACCCGCGTGAACCTCCTAGCCAATCCCAAAAGTTATGGATAGTCGAGTGGGCCTGATGAAATTCTTCTATCTCCTAGCCGAGAATAGCCTTACGCAGAATCGGGTGGTCCTTCCATCCCGCCGGGAAAAGAAGAGGAATTCATGGTTAGATAGTCTGCCTATGCGAATGAATTAGTATGCCTGGCCAGCGGTGAAAGCAGGTCTTATGCCAACCCATCCTTTAAATTCGGATACGAGAATGAATCCTGCCTTTCCGGTTTGAAATGAGCCGCTCGCCTTGGCCTTTTCTCATGTGCGCTGGTGATGAAGCATAGTCCTTCCCACATTGAATCTCAACTGTCAATGCGCATTGACTCATTCTATCTCTTAATTACGAATCTCAAATCGATCTTTATCTTATCTTTCTCTTTCTAAGCCCTGTGCTCCGAATCCATTTTGCCGATTCGTAATAGGCTTTTCGCTGCCATAAGACAGCCCTGGTCTTCCCGCAAAAAACGAATTGAAACGGGTCTGTCCTTCCTCCAGAAAGAGCTGCGGTTAGGCCTGAAAGCCTTCATCGGAGAGTCGTGAACAAGCGAAAGAAGTTCCGATCACAGCTTCTCTTTCAATTCCCATCTCTCAAGCTAAAGATAAGGGGTAATAAGGTAAGCCCAAGCAGCTGCTATTTGAACAACGGATTCAGCCATCCATATAAGAAAAAATCTACAACTTATGACTCCACTGGTAGTATACTAGATGCAAGCTATTCTGTAACAAGCGATTCTGGCTATAGTACCAGCTCATTCCCTGACTTCCTTTCTTCTCTCAGGACATTCTCTTCTTTTTCTTTAACTATGTCATTTGCTTTCACTAGCACCGGTTAGGAGAACAGTAAGAGTTCCTCCTGTCCCACCGACTAATCGAAGGCTCTTGCTTCTGTCTTCGTCTTGATGGCAGCTATCTTTCTAAACAGGAGAGTTCGAAAGCCCTAAACTCAGTTACCTTTCAAAGACACAGCTTAACCACACTAAATCAGTCTAATGGGATCTATATAGAGATCGGTGAAGCGAGCCCATTAGGGATCACCTGTGCTATCAATAAAATAATAAGGAATACCAGGCACGAAGTTGCTCACCCGGCTCTTAAATAGAAATCCCTGCAGTGAAGTCACCCGGGGGTAATTCACTCTTCTTTCAGCTCAGCTCTCTTGAAAGAGTCTCCTCTTTCAACAAGGCTACGAGTTCTGGCATACTTTCCTTTATAAAGGATGTCCTACTTCTATTTAATTTAATATTTCACCGAACCCTACTTCACTCAATCAATCTCCTAATCTTAATCCTACCGCTCTTACTACAACTAAACCACCAACAGCGGGAGAGCCGACATTACTATAGAATGATAGATGTGCAGCGCATTCTGTAAGGCTAACAACTCATTCTTCAGCAGGAAAAGCAAAGACCTCATCTACCGCATCAACAGGGAATCCCGCATCTGATAAGGCAAGTCTCCTTCCCGGAGCAAGGCTACGAAACTACGCTATGAAAAGCAATCTGCCCAAGGAGGGCTAGCTAGTCTAGTCTAATGCTAGGCTAGGTGATTCCTCTCTATCAATGACTGAAGCAACATCCAGAGAGAGAGCTCACTATACCACCAGGTTGCCGCATTTGCTTATGAAACAAGAACAAGAGAACTGAGCATAAGTCTTCTTTCTTAGGGTAGTCACTCAAAAAGGAATTTCATCCGTCACTTCGCCCCCCTTTAAGACGGATTCCTTCTAGCTTCTAGGCGAGAAGGTTGGCACAAAAGCAGCGAATTCTCTTGCTGCGCTTACGCTTATTCCGACAACAGATTCATCGGTCACTGGATGCGTGCTAACAGAAAAGAAGAAAGTCATCAGGTACGGTTTAATCATCCTAAGCTACCTCACCGCAGTCAGTCCAGTCTATGGGCCCGGATAGAGACAGGGCTAATGCTTCGGTCATACTAGATGACGAGGCTTACCGAACTACCTTTGCCGTAACTCAGAGAGAGAAGGCCGCTCAAGCAGAATCCGAATACGACTTTCGCTAAACAAGAGCTCTTTACTGCTAAGCTGATCACAACTTCACATTCAACAACAGCAAGAAGACGACTCTAGCCCGCTGAAAGCTTTGAACATTCGCTTTTCTCGGGTTCCTAGCCGTTCTAGGGTTCGAGAGAGAATTCCTACTATAATAGTTGGAAGGGAAGAAGGTAATCAAATCAGTAGAATGAAGCTTTCCGTGCTATCGGTTGTTCACATTTAAGCATGAGTTAGTTCAGAGTCGGCAAGGGGAATCAGAGAAAGGTCAGATTGTCAACTAAGGAAGATAGTTGAAAGAAGGAAAAGGGTCAAAGGGTATTCTCCTGTAGTTAGGTCCCTTAACCTAACTCGTAATTCCGCACTGGCGAAGCATGAGGGGTAGCTGGATCAGAGCGGGAGTTCGCCTAGCTAGTGTAAGCAGCAACTGCTTTAGCGGGAGCTGCTGCTAGTCAAGGAAGAGAAGGGCTTGTTTGCAGGACAAATGCCACAGACGGTAGCAAAGCAAGAAAAGAAGGAAGAACTCGTCAGGCAAGAAGGGACTTTTCACTCTTTTGAGGCGATGTAATAGAAGATGCAGACTTCGGGCATTAAAATGAGTGAAGTTCCTGTTCTGGAATGTCAAGCCATTTCGAGTAGATGTCGGCATTTCCTAAAGAAAGCAGTTACAGTAGCAGTAGGAGTAGCCCCCGGAGCGCTAACTCGAAATTTCATAAGAGAAGGCGGATGCAATCTCATAAGAGAAGAGAGCTGTTAGCGTAGGGTAGATGAAAGGTGCTTGCGGGTTCGAACAGTGCGTCGAGAAGTTCCATACCTTCTTGATAGAGTCAATTGCTTTCCTTCTACTTTCATCGAGATTCCGTTGGTGTTCAGTGTACTGAGGCCCAGGAGCTTTTTGCGTTAACCCTTAGCCCAAGGTCCTTCTCTTACTCTTTGAAGATAGATTTGTGTTTATTGCTGATCATCTTTTTTTGTGTGGGATTTGCTTCGATAAGCCACCGCCCAATAGAGCTTAGCCATGTGTAGACCGAAAAGGTCTCGCGAAGCCGGTCCCCGGATGGTGTAAGATCCTATCTCGACGCAAGATAAGCAGCAAACCAGAGTTCCAAAAGTAGTAGATAGTAGGGATATTAGAAAGTCTTTCTATTAAACAAGTATATCTATTAAAAGAGATAAATGAAATGAACTTCTTCACAGATACTACTAGCGCCAGCGCTATTATGCTGGCTACTATAACAACAGTCCT
Organism: Embelia ribes; assembly: GCA_001753735.1. Lineage (NCBI taxonomy): Eukaryota > Viridiplantae > Streptophyta > Magnoliopsida > Ericales > Primulaceae > Embelia > Embelia ribes. The sequence goes on from MKEJ01030428.1 coordinate 15,161, forward strand.
TACAGTAGCTTTCACCTCTCTTCGCCGGAAACGGAACCGGGAGCACCTCACTTCGATAGACATCCATTCATCAGAATCGAAGCGCGCTAAATTGGACGAAGCAGCTTCATCGTCGAATCTTTTTGAATCCTCTCCTTTCAGTCGAGCATCTTTGTTAACCTCTCCTTTTTCTTATCCATTCCAACAGTGATACATGTTTCGGGATAACTGTTATTGATGCAGCTATTGCATCTGCTACCCCACTGGAATATCTCTTGCACCCCTTGAGTCTTGTTCAATCTGTCATACCATTCCACGTAATTCGGCTTCCTGTTGGAGCTTTTGGCCTTTCACCTCTTGGGCAAGACCGCCCGCGCATTTCTATCTCCGGCCACGACACTTGTTCATAACCACTTGTTGATGAATAAACAAATAGGTGGTATCGAGATTTGGGCGGGCACCCTTGTAGGCAGCAGCGCTAATACGTAATCTCCCATCACCAGCCTCTATCACATGCATCTCTCCTTTGTCTTGAACCACTCTGCAGTTCTTATACGCATACAACCTTTCAATCCTGAATCAAAGAACCGGGCCTAGAATGATATTTGAGAGAAGAGGCAGGCAGGGAAGCTGAGGATGCGATGACTAGAGAAGTTTATGAAGTTAGCCCGGGTAGGAATGATTGGTATTATGGTGCCAAGACTGCTTGATCTGGTCCCCCCTATACTGAATTAGCTTAGTCGGGCAACTTTCCAGAGGGATTAGGCGAGGAGTTAGTAGGTAGTAGTGATAAAGATTCTTTATTCGCGAGTGGAACGGCCGACATCTCACTCTAATGTCCTAGGATGTACCAGAGAGGGTGAACCAAGCCCCTTTACGTTTGTTATCCCCTCCGTCAATAGATCAGTAGAGATCAGCGAGTGGGGACTTTCTTGAATAAGGAGCTGGTAAAAAGACTTGGCCAGCACTACTTGTCCCAGTTCTAACTAATCTAAGGGGCATTCCCCTAGTAGCATTGGCTATCTATATTCTTTCTTTTTCCTGCGGGACTCGTGAGAATGACATCATCACGAACAAAGAGGGGAGAAAGTTGAGGGATTGTTCACATCCCCAGGCCTTAGCCAGAACATGATCTAATTGGTCAAGGAGGTACCACTCACCAATGACCAACCAAGGTTCGTCGAGAAGCGAAGGAAGAGGTCCGGCTATTACTGGAAATGACTTTCGCCCCGGAAGGAGATGTTGTAAACTCGACTAGACGAAGGAAAAGAAGAACACAAGCAAACAGGAATTGGGAGTGAATGTCTACGCTCTTGACGATAGGTATGATGGGAAAGGAGGAAATGCTATTCGTGCCGGTGAATCGATAGGTTCACTTTCAGCCTTACCTCTTAGGTAAGTGAAGTGGAAGGCTCTGCGACCTCTACCACTAGTGCCGGATCATAGCCTTTGTATTCGGGTAAACTGCTCAACCAGAATGCAAGTCTTCTGCTCCGCTATCATCCTTCTCTCTGTCCTTTTCCTTGCCCTAGGCTCGGCTAGGAGTGAGAAGAGAGAATTATAGTCTAATAGATCTATGCTTGGATGGAGCTATGTATGGTGAAGAGGAATTAGATGAAACCGCCTCCTTCTTCCGCACTTTAGTCTAATTCCGTTCCGTCAGGGGTTCTTTCCTTAGTTCGATGCCGATTCGTAACCGGGAAAGCTGGAAAGGCTGCTAGGGGAAAGAGAACTACAAGAAGTCTACTCAGTCCCAGTACTCCTTCTCGATAAGTAAGGTAGGAGCAGCTTGCTATTTCGTTCCAGTAATCAAGCTAGGCTCTTTGTTGGCTATTCATAGATCTGGAGTTCTCTTCTATTGCTGATTTAGCTGCCTTCTTTCAGAACCTTAGTAGCGAGTGAGTATCTTATAAGGGGAGCAGGCGGTGAGATTCCTGTTCTAATCTAAGGCTTGACTTTGATGGCTGCTGCAAAGAAAAGAGAAAGGATACCAAGATGGGCACACTCACTTCAGGTACGCAGTAACTTGCTCGGGACAATGAGAATTTAGTATCATAGTTGCCTGTTCAGATTCCCGATTATTAGTAAGGCAAGCGGTAAACTGCTAAGGCCGATTTCGCTACTTCAATTCCAGAGTATAGGCTACTCAATGAGAAGGGGACCTGCATAACCTTGTAATTGCCATTACAACTATAGCTACTGTAACAGAAGTAGAAAGGATAAAAGAAAGATAGCCGGGCATGAGAAAGGGGAACAGACGTCTAAATAGAACAGCCAGATAGCGGGAAGAAAAGATAAGCTCCAATGGACATTAGAATAAGAATAGGCGGGCTTTCCTCTTTGAGAAGAAGGGAGAATAAGAAAGAATGAATCCCGGATCCAACGTAAATCCTTTATCAGAATGCCTTCGATCGATTACAGAGACAGGACAGGGGCAACACCTATAATAGGATAGATGGAAGAGCCTTAGGACGAAGTAGGGTCTTGTTCCCCGGAAACAAGTACTAAATCTGTTTAGTTTCAATTTGAAGAGAGTAGATTCGTTCAATATCCAAGTGATAGCACTGAGACTCGGTTGACAAGCTCATTGGCAAGACCGGAGATTGTATACAAGAAAGGGGGTTTCAAAGAGTATTGGTAAGATCGGAGGGATGAGGAATCATTGTCAGTTGGAATTAGGGAATAAAAGACTCTTTTTTCGAAAGAACAGTAGAAAGGCCAAACAAAATGGGCTCACTTTTGGGCTTGACCCGGTCCAATATAGGCTGGAAGACGGACTCGCGGGAAGAGAGGGCAGACGCAGGAACCTTCATTTTAGAGAGTGAGACCGAGGAATGAATGGGAATTGCCGGTAGGGTGCAATGAGCACTGACTGTGGGTTCTAGTTCCCAAGCACGTCCTTCCAAAAGACAGGCTCCCGGGCGAGCTATTGCTTTTCCCTTTCCTTCGCCCCCGTCTTTGCTCAACATGGTCATATACCGGTTCGATTGATATGCTTGAATGGAACAATTCGTCTGATTTCGCTCTTGTCTTGCTTCAATAGGCCTAAGACTAAACGGATTCCTTTCTAGTTTGTCTTGAAACCAGTAAAGTAAATGGGATCTCATTTCGAGTCGAAGAAGAGGTCATCAGCTCTGCCCAAGTGACAACGAATGCCAATAATCAAGTAGACAAGTCAATTTATTGGATTGGAGGAAAAAAAGAAGAATGTCAGAAAGAAGGATAAGACCGAGGCCTTGGACTCTCTAGACTCCTCTGGTCTCTCTCGACCGAGTGAACATGCCCACTACCTTCTACCCCGTCGCCCTTTCTTTCATAGAAAGGAGCTCAAGGCTACTAAGCGGATGGTCCGATCCGAAATGCTAAAATAGATCCTTGCTAAGCTTCTTTCCCAGGTAGTTTCTGGTCGGCGGCCTTGTCAACTGAATTCTCCACTCCATCCTGTGCTACATCGAATCAAAAGATTAATCCAGTTGGGAATTTCCACAACAGGATCTTTATCTCACTAACAAAACCTCAGGCTGATACCTGAGAGGGGGAGTTCCCCTCTTTCATGCCTAGAAGACCCTATCTATGCTACTAAAGCTGGTAAGGGAAATGCATTAAATAAGCTTCTTCAATTCGCATGTGGTAAGCCAGTTTCTCTTCTTTTTTTTGCATCTAGATTTAAGCGGTATTTCAACAACGACAATCATGGTATCAAAGAAGGTGCGCCTTCGGAGGTGGAGCCAATTAGCCGCTTTCCTTGTTGCCATGTACCTGGTATCCAGGGATGGGACCTTCCGCCCAATTCTTTTATTGCCTCGGACGGGAGTCGTCATCATTGATGGTCATTCTTGAGGAATGGTTCCCCCAGGCGGTTCATCAATCCTCCTTCAAGCTAGGAAATGTCTGGCTGAGAAGGTCTCTTTGGGACGAAATGGGCCAATCAAAATAACGTCCTTTGAGAGTTCGAGATGTAAGAGCGAGTCTTCTACTTTCGGTTCTGAGGATAGAATTTCCTGATGCCGTTGGGTACGGGTTTAGGTACCAGTGACTCAAGTCTTTCGCGAATAGATTATTGAAGAACTTTTCCTAACTGAGACCAATCTTTGTTCTCACCTATCTATGAACGAGGAGAATCTACGAGGATAGGCGGGCAACCCACGTATGAGAGATCTCTGGCCCTTTCGGCTCTAATTCTTTATCAAATAAAGCAGACTGGGATGGGAATGGATCAGTGGGTAGGAGCCCTTCTTAATAGAGTTACGATAAAATAGCCTTTTTTGGGGCATAAACCCTTTTTTATAGAAGGGAAAACCTTAGGAAAATAAGACATTTGACTCAACCCCTTTAGGCATCGACCTGCTTTTGGGTTAGGACGAGCTTTTAAAAAGCCTATTTTTGATTAGTTTCTACGGTATAGGAGAATGAATAACTTTCTAATTGTGGCTTGTCTATTAGTGGAAATGGGCCGATGACCTTCTTTCTGACATCACTACTCCTACTAGCATGGCATCATACTGGTCCTTGACTTCCCCTCATAGAAGAGATTCAAAAAAAAAGTGAAAATTCTACCTTGTCCAATCACAATCATAGGACACTCCTTTGTGAGAGAAGAAGGAAGTTGACTAATCGACTAGTGCCCCTTTCCTTATTCTAGGTCATCCTGATCTATATGCCAGCACAAGACTTCGAATACGAATAGAAGTGAGAAAGAGAATGCCGCCCCCATTCAAACAAAAGGGCTCATTGCCAAAAGAAAGCTTGCTTGACTGGAGAGTAAGAGTACTTGAAGATAGAAGTAGAAAGGGTAGGACTGATCATTTCGAGATTCTTGATTTGAAATTTTTTTTCTTGGTTGGTCCTCATACTATAGGTCCAGGTGGTCAGGTGATTGGTCATCTCATGTCGACCAAAAAAGTTCAATGACTGAGTAGTAAGTAGATGGAAAGACTCTCTCGGGAAGATCGACCTCAAAGCTCTCAAGGGCACTTCCTTTCTTTCCCCTTCCCCTCCAGTCCTTTCACCCCTTTTTCAATCTGAAAATTCAGAAAGTAGACCGGTCCTCTTCAGTCTAGAATGAGTCTGATGCTACTTCCTGCTTGGAACCCTCTTCTTTTTGCCCTTCTTCGCCTTCCTGCTTTGATCATCAATCATACTTCCCGTATCGGAATGCTCTCTCTTTGAAGTGAGGCTTTTCTTTGAAAAGGAGAAGTCCATCAAGATGGAAGAGCCACTACTCAGACTGAGCAGGCAGGCTAGTGGTATAGATTCCCTTCATTTTCCTATGAACCCTAGAGCTGGTCTATCCTTCGTATCACATTCAGTTCTGTGATATTTGAGAATCCCCGTCAAT
>MKEJ01030433.1:0-14488 GCA_001753735.1 Embelia ribes
GAATTTGTGGAATACTTATGAGCTGAGGGAATTACTTCTCAGTTATGCCACAACAAAATGGTGTAGCGGAAAGAAATAATATGACTCTTATGGATATAGTTAGATCTATGATAAGTTATTCAGATTTACCGGATACGTTTTTGGGACATGCATCAAAAACAGCAGCATATATTCTAAACTTAGTACCATCTAAGTCGATACCGACTACTCCCACAGAATTGTGGACTAGGCATAAACCTAGTCTATGGCATATTTGGATATGGGTTAGTCCAGCACACGTGCTGAAAGGGAAGGCCGATAAGTTATAAGCAAGGGCAGATGTTTGTTTCATTGTTGGGTATCCCCAAGGAACGAAAGGAGGTTTATTTTACTATCGTAAGGATCAAAAGGTCATAGTTAGCACTAATGCCCGATTCTTAGAAGAGGACTACGTAATAAACCACAAACCCAGAAGTTGATTTATTTTAGATGAGCTTAGAAGAGATTTTTTAAGCACCGACTTCTTTGATACCCACAGTACAACAAGAATTAGTACCAAGGAACTTAGTTAGCACAACATGAAAGTGCCAGTACACATGTGCCTCATCGTAGCGGGAGAGTTTTACGCCCACCGGTTAGGTATACATTTGCGGGAGTCTTTTGAGATGGTCTCTGATGGATTGGATGCCAAACCAGTCAACTACAATGAAGCACTTCAAGAAAAAGATGCAAAACTTTGGCAAAAGGCCATGAAATCAGAGATGGAGTCAATCTCTAATCAAGTATAGGAGCTTGTAGAACCACGCATGGAGATGAAACTAATCGGATGCAAGTGGATCTATAAGAAAAAGAGAGAAACAAACGGAAAGGTGGAAACTTTCAAGGTAAGGCTTGTAGCAAAAATGTTCACTCAAAAAGAGGGAATCAATTATGAGGAAATTTTTTCGCCGGTGGCCATGCATAAGTTTATCCCAATTCTCGATTCTCTTATCCATTGTAACTCATTTCGATTATGAAATTTGGCAAATGGACGTGAAGATAGCTTTCCTTAATGGAAGTCTTGAGGAATGCATTTATATGATGCAACTATAAGGTTTTATAGCAAAAGGTCAAGCACATGGTGTGCAAGCTTAAAAGGTCCATTTTTGGACTTAAGCAAACATCTAGATCTTGGAATACTCATTTTGATCAAGCCATTAAAGCTTATGGTTTTGATCAATTCCATAACAAACTTTGTCTGTACAAGAAGCATGATGGAAATATTGTATTGTTCTTGGTGCTATATGTTGAGGATATACTATTTATTATGAACGAAGTGGGAGTGCTATCAGCAGTCAAGTTATGGTTGTCCGGATAGTTTGATACGAAAGACTTGGAAGAATCTAGTCATATTATTATAATCAATCTTATAAGAGATCACAAATAAAGTATGTGGGGCTTATTACAAGCTGCTTATATTGATGAAATTCTTGCTTGTTATAGCATGCAAAATTTCAAGAAAGGGTCTCTATAGATCAGATATAGAATTCATCTATCTAGTGATAAGTGTCCATTGTGAAGGAGAGGATGAAAATGGTTCCTTATGCTTCAGAAGTAGGAAATCAGTATATGTAATGCTTTTTATTGGATCTAACATCCACTTTGCCATAGGCATAATTAGCATATTTCAGTCTAATTTGGGGCAAGGGTATTGGACTACAAAAAAATATATAATCAAGTATTTGAAAAGAATAAGGGATTATATGTTGGTTTACGGTGCACATAATCTTATACCTATTGAGTATATAAACTCAGATTTTTAGACAAATAAGTATTCTAACAAATTAACCTCAAGAAATGTGCTTACTTTTAGGAGGTGGAGCAATTAATATGAGAAAAATCAAGCGAGAACGTGTTGCTGATTCTACTATCATTGGCAACCAAATAGGATGTTTGGTTCATAAATGTTCTTTTAGATCTTGGAGTAGGCAATCCTCAATTACATTTTATTGTGATAATATTGAGGCAATACATTATGACTAAGACACAAAAGAAATTGAAATATATTCAGCACAAGTATCACCTAATACGAAATATCGTTGATAGAGATAATGTAATGGTGACAAAGATTGCATTAGCAAACAACTTGGCTGATTCATTTACCAAGAGTTTATTGACTAATACTTTTGACAGACATGTGGAAAACATGGGAGTTAGATGTATGTCAACATGGCTTTGAGTCTAAGTGGGAGATTGTTAGGATAATACTAAAAGACATACTTGTTTTAGATTTAATATTTTCATAATAAAGTTTGTTTCTTTTTAATGAGAATTTGTATGAGCAATAGTTACTTAACATTATGTTTTAATGAATAAATATATGTCTCATATCCTGTATAGTAGATGATCTAGTATGTAGAGTACCACTTATACACAAATGATTAGATCATAGGTTTTCATGGAATATAAGTTTTATGTTTACAATTTTAGGTGGAAATGGATACACAATTGGTAAATTGTAGTACAAGGTTTCAGTAAGTTTATCTTGACTACGGGGGACGGTATAGTTCTAACTCTTTGTACTAGTATACTTAGTATATATTAAACAGAACCATATCAAGGTAATTATCTTAGTATTAAATATATGACAATTGATGTATTGTGGTCATAGATAGTGTCTATACACTTAATCTTAAAATTATTCAAACAACGCTTGTCGTTTTGATTCATAGAAGAGTGATTAATTATAAGTCAATAAACTTAGTGAGTTTGATGATAACATTTTTCAAATGGTGTTTATTAGTAATTGATGTAATCCACATCCAGGATAGATGATACTCCTTTAAGAAAAATTATAAGTTTTGATTGTATCAAGCTCTACAGGTGGATTTTGTAATCCGATACGTTAAATAAGTTAAGTGGAAGGTCTTAAAGAATTTAATATGCTAATTAAATTAGATTGTCAATAATCTTATTTAATTAGATTTGCAATCTTAACGTGGGGAGTTTAATAAACATTAATGATATGGAACCCGAATTATAAATTCGTAATATTGGTAGAGAGTTCAGTTACAATCATGTAGTGATATTGATTGTGGTTTATATGGATAATGATTATCTTGGTAGATGAGATTAAAATCAAATCAATACTGGATAGCTCTTCCAATATTTAACAATCAGGTCCCTGCTCTACCTATTTAAACACATTTCATAGGCAGAAAAGGGGCACACGAAATTCTCAATCAATTTTAGAGAGAGAGCATCTCTATTTAGTGTTCAAGAGATTTATACATGTAAATCTCGTAGGTATAATTCTATCGTATATGGTAAAACATAATTAATTTATTAATAGTATATATACACACTATTACCGGATCAATATATATTTTTCCACTGCGTTCCATCACCCCCCGGGTTCTTAATCATTAAACTGTTAGACGTAAGAGATAAAGCCAATTAACTACAAACAAACAACTCAATTTATCTTCTACAATTTTTATTTTTTTATTTTTTACTCACCTTTTGTATTACTTTTTTGTCAAGGCTATTTTATATATGCAAATTGATGAAAGGTGAAAAACCTTTCACCCCCATAACATGAAAGTTAGAATTTAGTTCTTGGATGACCAGCTATCTGGTATGACTAGAAACTAAGAAGACATTAGCATGGGGCAACCGGGCATAGAAAATCATTTAATACTTCAATACCTCAATTTATTTTAGGAAGCTAAAGCAAATATCAAGACTTAGATAATGACCGAATCTAATCGCATATGGTTTTAGTGACTAAATTACCATTGAATGAGATGCTAAAGTAGTTGAATAAAAATTAGCATCTTAAGATACCTGTAATGAAACTTAATATACCCCTATGAAATTATCAAAACCATGGGACCATCAAGAGTTTCTCTTCACTCCACTTTTGTTTTTGTTTGTTGGAGGATTTCTTTTAATTACTAAAGAGTAAAGTTCCTTTCCATCGTCAATGTGGAATTTTTATACAAGCAGCTATGGATGCATTACATCGGTATATAAATGCATGTGGGATCCACTACATTATACATGTGCCATCCACCTAAGCCCCACTGGTGTAAAAATTCTATGGCATCGGTGGATGAAAATTAAATTCATTTTTAAAGTGTGCAACAGCAAACGAGAAGAGCAGAAAAGCCAGTTCACAAGTTGGGGTGCATTAAAAATTTGTGGATCCTAGAGCCTATTCAGAGTTCACTACAATGGTCTAAGCGGTCCAGCTATGTGGACGTTTCTATTCCAAACCATAAAATATGACAGTTATCAAGTAATTCACACTACTAGCATTTCTCACCCATCAGTAGCCGATGATTGAGATAATCAGAAATCAATTAGCATACCTTTTTTTTCAAGCAGTTCCTGTTATCAGCCTCTCCTGTTGATCTAATTTTTTAACCTTTAGAAGACCAAAGAGAACTTGGAATCCGAAAAAGGCACAACCCAAATATGCTACGAAGGAAGGGACCTAGAATAAACAATTTAAACGAGTTATTTAAAAGAAATAGAGGACATGTTTGGAGTGCAGTCTTTCAAGACAATCTCAAATAAACATACCCGGATTGAATTGAGATACAAAATTGTTGCAAGGTTTACTAGAGTTCCAGCAGCAACCGCCTATTGATTAGTCAGAGAAAGTTGAGAAATCAGGAAAACTGTGTAAGGGTCAGAGTCATGCTCTATAGAAAGCAACAGTGAACATATGCATGCAAGTTGAAGCATATCATAGTATGTTGAGTAAATTCTCTAATCCAATACTAATTTTGAAGATCCGTTTTAGTTAACAGATGATAATAAATCCTCCCACTAGTTGATAACTGAAACTTTAAAAGCTCATTAGGGTAATTACGAACTAGAATAGAAAATTCAAGAGAAATTGTATGCATGAGTATATAGGTAGGAACCAGTAACACTAGATTACAGAGAAGGGAAAGAATCCAAGGGTACCCTCGCAAGGATGCTTTACACTCACTGTTCACTGTGAGAAAAAATTCAGTAAAATGACGAGTGATTATAATAATAAATTAGAATAAGGCATGCCAAAGGGAAACAATATGAAATGTGTAGTTCGTACTGGTTTCATTGGAACGAACTTAAAAAACTCTTGATGGTATCGATTTGCATAGTAAATAAATACGCTTCTATGAAGTGAGCATAGTGGTTGAACTTATGTGGCAACACTGTGCTCAAGATTCATTGGACTACTACTCAATGATGAAGGGCACAAGGCGGACCCCAATTAAGAGGGACAGACTAGGTTCTCTACCAAAGGCAAATTCATATGCAACTGAACATGTGAATGCATACAGTATAGTAGAAGCCACAAACTAGCAAGCAACACCAACGCGACCTACAGCGCTGTGTGAATGTGTATCGACAAGATGCAAGTGAACTTCAGTACATTTTGTTCAAGCTAAAATAAGAAATACCGTATAAGCAGATTACCTAAAATAAATGGTTCACAGATATCTAGTCCTTGGCTCATGGGGAAGAGGATTAACTATGATTTATTAGATTATAGCAGTAATAAGACAACAAGTTGGAAAAGGTTTAGGTTCAGCGAACATGAACATTTTATCCCATCATGCTATGTTGCCAACCATTGAGCTGGTTGAAATTAAAAAGTAACCGAACGGTAAGAGATTATGATTTATTGGCAATTAGCATAATAAATTAAGAAAGAACAACTCACACTTCCTATTGTCTTTTGAACAGCTGCAACACGTATGAAAGCCCTCTCAGACTCCAAAGCTCGTACCCGAAGCTTCAAATCACCTTGTTCCTGGGGAGGAAAAAGAGTTCATTATGCGACTTCTTAGAAGAGGAAATGTAATTTAATCCAAAACCATGTAAACTACTAAACAAAGTCGCTGACAAGTACCAATCTTTGGATAATTTCAGCAAGCTTTTCAACTCTATTGGCTTGTCTAAATAAGTTATAAAATGCACGGTTCTGGCGGTCCCATCTTTTCTTGAAGTCCTGCAACAATAACAAGTGAAACTAGTAAACAGGTAATTACCTAGCCATTTTCTAGCAAATCAGTAGCAATTCAACAAAAGCATGCCTTTAAAACAACTTCAACACCAGCTTCCCGAAACCGTAGCAACTCTAGTGCATAACTGTAACATACCACCTACTTCAGGAATTAGAGTTTCAAGGAGACAAACTAAACCACAAATCTAGGAGTCAAAATGTCAAAACTTGAAACAATCGTAGCAGTCAGAAGTTCACTCACGGTTTAGCGATTTCAGTAATGTCAAATCTGGGGTCAAGGCCTTTCCCAATACCATCCAACACTGCAAGGATGACATATGAATTCTGAGTTTACCGTTTCGAAGATAATGCTAGTAATGACATGAACAGATATCCACGGAAGTACCTGAAAAGGCTCTAACAACAAAAGTGAATGTGGCAGGAAATCTGAAGGGCTGATCTGCTGCAATTGCTAATAGATCTTCTCCTGTTAAAAAGGTAAAAAGGAAAAGAATACACCATGAGCTGCAAACTCATTCTATTGTACGAATAGATAACTGTGATCACGACCTACAGTCTGCACCATAATCAGGCTGACAAGTCCAGAGACCTAGCTGACTCAATTTATGAACCTGAAGTTCAATTATAACCCTTGACATGGGAAAACCCTGATTCTGATAAAACACACTTTTCCTCTATAAAAAAACAAACATAAAAAAGGCACAAAAGCTGCCTATATTCATATAGCTGATTCTGGAACACCTAAACAATCCTCAGTTCCTGGAAAAAGCACATGAGACTAATTCCATATCCTTGACATAGATAAACAAAAAAAAAAAAAGTAAACCCATATATTAGACCAAGCCACCAGAAAGAGGAAATTTTTCCATTTGGCAGCTCCGATGGAATGATAAATCTTATGTCAAACATATGTTTAATACGTTTGCTCAGTCAAAAAAATGAACCTAATAGTGAAGCATGTTCCAATGTGTAACAGCTAAAAGTAAAATTACCTATAGCTGCAAGACGCTGCTTCTTTTTCTCAATTCTCTCCTCCTTGCTCAAGGGTTTCTTAAACCCAAGTTCTTGTTTTGCCATTTCTCTCTCTTTCCGTTGTGCAGCTAGACGTTCTTCAAAGCTGAAAACCAAAGTGAAGGCAGTAAATTCTACAAATTTTCCTTCTTTTCTTTGGAGATTGGTGATTTATGGGAAAAAGGAATATAACATTCTCCTCTTCTTCATCCCTACTACTACATAGGATGCCCAAAAGGTCAACATATTTCAAAAATTTAGCAAGATATGTTGAAGAGGGTTTGAAGGGTCATGGGTAAGAATCAGACCTATACGGTTGAATTCTTAGACATCCCTAGCTTAGCTTAAGAAAATCATGTCCGGATGTCAAACAATATACAAGGCTGAAACAATAACCTAAGACTTTATCCACCCAGCGATCTTTTGCTATTATATGTGAAATGCATGTCTCATGTAAATAATCACATCCACAAATGTCGGGGCGCTTCACATTTCTGTTACTTCTGGTTCATTTATAACCAATTCTCATATACAACTGTAGCGCTTGTAACTACTTACATTTAAATCTTTTCAAAATATGTAGTAAATTGGGTAGATGTTTCTTGTATTAGGTTGACTCCTTAAACACGTATATTTATTTTACATCCAAAAAAGAATAGGATAGAATAATCTGTAGTCTCCTTGTATCATTAGTCCTGTAACAGTTAGCTGCTTGATCATTATGTACTTCAACTTTAACCAAAATGAGGACTGCAAGAGAGATACAATTCTGAGATGCACAAGCACCCTCACCAATAAAAGATGCACAAACAGAGTGCTTTACACTATCCCATATTCAAATTGAAAATTTAATTTTTTTAATGAAAAAGAGCCATCATTTTGTGCGATTTTTTCGCAGTCAAGCGACTACTTTATTATGAAAAGAGCCCCAGGAATTATATTAGAATGACAAAGCACCTATTAAGGAAGAACTGTGCTGTTCGTCTGATAGCTGTCATATCTCCAGTAGGCACGAGAACACCCATCTGAATCATTGACTGAATAACCTGCACAAAAAAACCATTGGCAAGAAAAAGGAAGCAGAAATTGAAGCTGCAATGGAATGTGTAGTAATATAAGTGTAACATAATAATCATGCAAATAAGTGCGAGATTCAAAAGAATACCCTATCTGGATCCTTCTCATAGACCCCGTAAAAAGTCTCCAGCAGCCCCTCTCTGATATTGGGACTTATACTGGAAAATGCCAAGCCAGTGTTAGATGACAGACTAGCTAGAACAGGAAAGTTTGCTAAGAAGAACCACATAGTCTAGAAAGAGAACCTTCCCATCATTCCAAAATCATAAAAGATAAGCCTTCCCCCATTAACATCATCCACAGCAATATTTCCTGGATGCTGCAAAGGAAATTTAACTTCTGATTAGTTCTGGAAAAAGATATTAACAATGATTATCTTTTGAAGAGAAAGGCAGGGTTCAAGAAACAAACAGGGTCAGCATGGAAGAAACCATGAGACAAAATCTGTTCCAAGTAAGATTCAACAGCGTAACGGCCCAACCTGAAGAACATAGTTACAACGTCAAATAATGGGCTCACAAATTACATGTCACACGTTGCACTTTGTATTTACCTCTGGCGATCAACACCCAACTGATCTAATGCCTGTATTCTGTTTATTTTGATTCCTGGTACATACTCCATGGTGAGAACCTACCACAAAAGTTAGACATAGCCAAGATATCAGAAAAATATAAGCGTTCAAGAGCCATATTTTAAAATTATGGAGAAGTTAAACCTGTGGTGTAGTGTATTCCCAGTAAATTCTTGGGACTTTCACGTAATCCATCTTCATGAAATTATTAGCAAATAACTCTGCATTTTCTGCTTCCTTCATGTAGTCAATCTCCTGAAAAAATCACAGCATTACTAACATCATAAAACATTGACTGGCAAAGCTGTAAACTGTCCAGAAGTAACCTTCACAAACTTCAAAAATAATCAGACAATCTGAATGGATTGTAACTTTGTATGACAAAGGTAAGCCCTGGCGCTAGCAGAAGAAGAGATTGAACACTGCCCCAAATAATGGATCCTCAATTGTCGCAAATTAACATTTGCCTCTAACATGTTCTGATGATCTTACAAGTACTTATCAACCCCGTGGTGCCTATACCACAAACAATCCTACCTGAATGCCTAACAGCTCAGCCTTTGTCTCATTTATATCCTGTCCCCAAACAACCTGCCAAAATATCCTCAACCTACAAAGGATAAAAATACGTCTGAAATGAAACCAGATGCTTCAATCCATCTGTGATTTCTAAATCTACTAGTTTATGACTCTGCACTTTACCATGTTATCTTTCAGTTGGTGATAACCAGCAAAATTGCACTGACAACGTTCATTAAGATTCATAAAGTAAACAAACTTCACCTCTTAACTTTGGATAGATGACACCAATCATCATACTGTATCCCAAGGTTCTTTTGTGGATGATTATTGGCTAGTATAGGATGCAGAGACGGGTCAACCATCAGACCATATCCTGAAGCCAATTCCTACGAACAGTTCAATCAAAGAACAACACTCCCAAGTCTTCCACAGGACTTAATGGATCAATTGCAGCTTCCTTCAGCCTAAACCCCAGTGAGATGCTCTACTTATTGCCCTTTCTGCTTCTTTGCCAGGCTACTATTAAACAATAAATATATGTCTGATATTCGTGCTATTTATGTTCTAGATTTCTTACACCCTTACACATCTAAAGATTACATTGAATATCATGTCCATACCTTGCGGGAGACAAAAAATCATTACTTAAGAGCCTAAACTCCTTCAATGGAAAAGGTGAGCACCTCTGGTGATGACTATTGATATAATGATACATAACTTGTTTGAATCAGTTAGGTTTGACTTGTACAAGCCTTGCGACAAAAGTGTCACGGGTATGCATGTTACCTGATATAAGACGGCTGCACACTCATCATAAATAGCAACCCAGTCCCTCTTTGCACCATCTGACTTAGGGTCAAGCTTTTGAAGATATTCTGCTATCACCTGCAACAAACGAGTCAACAAAAAAATGGAGTTCTTCAAATTCTGAATCTTGATAGCAACCACAATTCTCTGCATAGGAACAGCAACACGAATCCATCAAGGAAATAAGTGAGGTAAACTTAACTAATCAAAGATCCACCTCAGCAAGTGGTCGCCATTAACTAGAAAACACATAGTGGTGAAATTAAACTAACTTCCAACTACCAGAGAAATCAGAAAGTATCTGCAAGTTCTCTTCCTGAATATTTCTTCTTCCTCTTGCATCAGAATATAGGCAAATAAACATCCCAATAAAGAATGTCAGGAATGTGCACAAGTTGAAAACAAGCTCTACTGTGAAGTTCAAAACCTAATAGAGGGCACATGCATTTAACATCTTATGTATTAATCTAGAAACTCAGCATTGAGAGAGCACTGGAGAAGAAATTTTAGTAGATTTCCAAACTGACCCTCAGATTTTTTAAATCAATATCGAATAGGTCTTTGAGACCCGGCCTCTGTACTTTAACTACAACTTCCTCCCCCTTCAACTTCGCACGGTGAACCTGACCTGGACAAAAGAGGAAGGTAGGCGGAATTAATTTTTTTCATCAATAAACACAGTTAACAGCACCCAAAACAAGAGCCCATTATAGTTTCTGGATGCAATCAAATTTACCAAGACTAGCAGCTGCTATTGGCTCATAATCAAACCGATCAAATATATCATTTACAGGGGCACCTAGTTCTTCCTCAACTATTGAAATAGCAGTTTCTGAGGGGAATGGAGGAACTTGATCCTGTGTAAAACCGGATGAAACAATTAGTACAGTGTAAAATCTCAAAGATAAGATTTTATCAGTTGAATATGACAACCAAGATAACAAAGGTGGATTTTCTATATCAATATGCAAATAAATGGTACCTAAAGAGCAGACATGAAAAGGAACCCAAAATGAAATAAAAAAACTAGGCAGGAAAGGTAACAACACAAATTCAATGGCATCGTTAACTTGTATTCTTAATTGTAATATGTTTATAATATCCATTGCAATTTAGAAGGGAGGAGAGAGAGAGAGAGAGAGAGAGAGAAATTGATCGCTAACAGCTTCTCCTGGAGTTTCTGGATGTACCAAAACACAAGCTTATTGAATTTGTTTTCTTATTTCTTCAGTCCCTATGATTCAAGTCCTCAATCCGAAATTTCCAATCACTAACACGGTAGGACTTAAACTACCAACATCCAGATGGGTCTTAAATTCGTACTTAAATGCTGTGACATTTGCATAAAATAGATATCATTGAAAGAAAATCAATAATGAAAATAACAAAGAAACAGACGAGAATGAGATCAGTGCTCTTCTGCTTATTAGACAGACATGTTTAAGTATAAAGCATCCTGACCACAAATAAAACCACAGGTTCTGTCAAGTGAACATATGCACAACTTCCACAAGAACCGAGGAGGACGAAAGTTGTACAATTTGAATCAAGAAAATCTACACAAATGCTAATTAAAACTAAACAAGGAGAGCCTTCAAATAAAATTGGTCAACTGAGAAGCAGCATTTCGGATATAGTGCTTTAAGAAACTAGAAAAGCCAGACAGGAGTACACTGTCAGTACTAAATATCAAATGACAGAAAAAATTTACTACACAACTAAAAAAATCCACTTGATAACAAAGAATGATTATTGAACAATTTATGCTTCTCAGTACAGAACTTCTGGCTAGGCTAGTTCTTGAAAAATAAAAATTGAAGGTAACAGCAGTTCAAGTTAATTTAAACTGCAAATAATTCAAATTTACTGTCTCTAATATGAGATTTCAGACCTGAAGTTCCGACAATTGATCAACATATTCCTGAGCAAGAATATCCACCCTCGTGGAGAACTGCTGGCCAATTTTTATGAATGTAGGACCTAATCTCAAAATGCTTTCTTTTAGCCATTTAGCAAGGGCTTTCCGCCTTTGAACCTTCTTCGATTCAGTTATTCCACCTGCATATAAACCTCCATCAATTTACATGCTGAGAAGAACTACTTTGAAAAAGTTGACAGCATTGGTAATCAAACTCTCAGCCAGTAGGACAGGGAAAGCATCGCATGGAGACATGAAAATCGGATGAATTGCAGAGTTCACCGAGTAAATAGCCAACGAGATAGATGGTACAGAAAAGAATGAACAAAACAAAGCGTCTAGGTAAAGCATCAGTACGAACTAACAGGAAGGTGTTAGATGACATATAAAAGAATGGACAAAACTTCTACAAACGCACAAGTACAAGCCAATAGGCACTCATAACATGGTACAGAAAATCAATGAAAACCAATCTGACCTACTGAGTCATAAGAAACTAAGACATCTGATTCTATGGAATAGCAATGTTCAACAAATTAAGAAACATTAGGCCAAGGTTAGATCTCTTTCTAAAGAATATAGATTTGTCTTAATTCTTTTTATCGGCTGTACTTCACACTATCCAAGAAACAAAACAAAGTTATATTTCTTATTGTTTGTATTATCTTTGAGTTCCATTACGCAAAAGAGAATTCTTACAGAAACCCCTTCTGTCAAAACAACAGACCTCGATATGAGAACTTCTGATTGTTCCACCAAACCCTGAAGATAAATGTGAAAACAAACCCCCATATTTCCAAAGTCCTTTGAATTGTTGAATAGGTTTTGAATCTACTCCAACGGCCACCAGGAGCTACAGACACCTATTAATAATCCAATATTATTCAAGAAAGGCAGCTCAAAGGCAATCATGGATACACAAATATAATAACATGCCTACAAAATCAGATGCACTCTAAGTCACAGACAAGGTTTCACTAGTAAGCTTTAGATCAGCATACATCAGGAGGAATGATGCTTGCTTGAAAGCAGCCAAAAGCATTTAGAAAAAAGATTAGTCCAAATGCTAGGTACTTTTCTCACTTGAACACTTGCCATTGATACCGCGTCTTAATTCATGCTTTCTTGTTCTTATCTCAAAATTGTATAGTCAGGGTTGATACGAGAGAAGAGTGTAAAAAGACAAATACAGCTCAATTGCGTCAACTATCAAACTTGTAGTGCTCTGTATCATCGATTTTAGTTGAAACCGAATCATTGTAGATATTTTCTTTGCACAATGAGATATATCACAAAAGTCTTTGCCACATTCGACAAAAATGTTATGATCTTAAGACGAATTCTATCCTCTATAAATAGCATGTCGTTTAGATACTTATTTGTTGGCCATCCATGAAACCATGGTGTAATATTGGTTGCAGTTGTGGTAAGTATATCACACCAAATTTGGTATCATCATTCATGTCATTCTATGCCACTAAATTCGACCAATGGATGGTAAAGTACAACAAGACTGCTTGTTAAGCTGCCAATACTTATAAATATAAGCAGTCGCACATGGACTGGAATTAACCGGTTCATATAAAAGCTGCCAGAGTTTTCTCTTATGCTTTTCCAGTTACATATATTTTTATTTATTCATTTTCATTATGTTTCTAAGAGCATTCACACCAGTACATCTATAAGAAGTTCTCTCATTTGAGAAATGATCTAGATCATCGTATAAATTTTTCTCAATTTATAGAAAACTTAGGAGAAATGCTAAAGTTAATTTCTTAGCGGAAAAAGAATCTACCAATCAAAATTTCTTTAGTAAAATATTAATTTTTCCCCTACCAAAATAATAAAACACTTGTTATCACTAGGGAATATGTGCGTGCGTGTGTGTGTGTGTGTGTATGTGTGTGTGCATTTTATTTTTTAATGTATAAATATATGTAATAGTGATTTTGGTAATATAATTGACTTTGTAAAAAGTGAAATTGGGAAATTAAATGAGAAAAGGCAATATATGCTCTAAAACATTAACTGAAAAACACCCCCGAATTAAACCCCAAAACTAGAAAACAAAATTAAAAATAAAATTCCAAAAACAATACCTCAACTTTCCCATGTCCACTCCGCTTAAACCAAGCCTCCTCTTGCCCAATCTCCTCCACACTCTTTTTCTCCCTCCTCCCCTCTCTCTCCTCCATAACCGGCTCCGCTGTCCTCACCGGAGCCCCATTCCCGTTGACGTACTTCACTAAACTCCCATTAATAGCCCCGCTCTCACTCTCAGCCGTCCGATCATACCGCAGGGCGCTCCCATTACCGTTCAGATCAACCACTATCTCCTCTCTCTGTGCAACTTTGGTCCGAAAGGTTCTTCGGTTAGAGAGAGAGATGAAGAAGCTGCGGTTGGAGAATGAGCGGAGGAATGGGGAAGAGGAGAGCGGGTGGAGAGATGTAGAAGCTGCCGCCATTTTCGAGTTCAGTCTCTCTCTGGAGAGATTGGGAGAGATACAGAGAGAGAGAGAGAGATGAGCAGGGGAGAAGTAGAGAGGACTGGGGAGACTGTTCAAACTGAGGGGTGGTGAGAGGGATGCCACGTGGC
>MKEJ01030434.1:5000-27801 GCA_001753735.1 Embelia ribes
CGACTGGAAATGGAGATATAGCTCGAATAGAGGGCGATAGGCCCAACAAAAAAACCTTCTATTCGTTCCCCAACGAGTGGATCTGAAGGCACGAAAGGAGGACCTGGGCACAACACAAAGGGAGGGGAGAAAGACCAGAACTTCACTCTGCCTCTTCTGAATATCTAGTTTCGTACCGTCAGGTCCCGTTTCCGCTCCTAGCGAGCTAACATAAGAAAATTTACTTCTAAACTCTCCTGCTATTCATTCCTCCGCTTGCCAATAACCTCCATTCGAAGCCCAGCCGGGAAGGCAAAACAATGATTCCCATTCCCCTGCCTGTAAATGCATCTAAGGAACCCCTGAGCTCTCCTGCTTCTGCTAGCCCATCTATTGAGAGAAAGTACAAGCCTGCAAAGCCCTTCCTAGCAATAGTGGTCGAAGCCATCTCTTTCCTATTCCTTTTCCAGTGCCAGGCGAGGAAGCTACGAAGCAAAGCAGCATCTGAACCTCCCCTGCCCGGGAGGCTCCCATCACTAGCTCCATATAGGCCCCATGGAACCATCCGATCTAGAGCGAGCCTCAAAGCAAGAGCTTTCTCCTCCCTTTGGGATGCTAGCTATGCTTCTCACGGCCCTCGAACTATCAGGACGGACTGGCGAACTCGATCTTGAAATGTATCTGCTAAGGCGTTCTTGGTGATCTCGACCGGGGACGACTAGATAGAAGGAGGAGAGGGGGAATGCAGGATCGCTACAGTTCTCTCTCTATCTCCCTCGAGCGGGGATGGGAACAACCAACTGTGTGTCATCACGTGCGTGCCACGTGGAGGCGGGGACAGGAGCAGGAGCACCAGTAGAGGCAGTAGCTTACCTTGAACCAGTCCCGGGGGCGAGGATAGCAGCGGAGCTAGGTGCATCGTGTGGTGATACAAATACGTATGTCCCCTTCCGAATCCCTATCACGGTCGCGCGGGACCGACCGGCCCACTTACTCAACCGAGTGAACGGATGGTGACGGGACGGAATTATAAGAGTAGACTATTGGATTTACCGGTACTGGATCGGCTGCTTATGCACCTGCTGGAGGGGGAAGGTCAATCAATAGCATCGACTGGCACCGACTGGACGGACTTTTCAACTGCTTAGTCAATCGCATCAACGGTTCTTCTACTGATGCTGAAACTGGGTGAACTACAGGTACTTACTGAAACTACTCGTGCGGGGAGCTCCTACTGATAATGCGCCTCCGCCTTCTGCTCATTCTTATTCTTACTTACGAATACCCCTTTGAATCTATAACCCTCGGAAGAGTGTCTTACCGGCAACAAGTCGGCAAAGACTAGTAAGTCTTCCATTGGACTTCTACTAATCCATCCATTCATTTCATTCTCGGAATGAGAAATGGAATCATCGAAGAGGGAATCCGGTAGTAAAAAAGAAGGCTGTAGGGCTTGAGAATGAAAAATGAAGAGAAGAAGAAGGGGGCCCTAATATGATAGATGGTTCTTACCTTCCGAAGACAGGTGATACAAGCAATACAGATATGAAAGATGCGCCTAAGAACCAATCGCCTGATGTCCCTGGCGTGCCTTACGTGCCCGATCATGATATCAATCCTAATGCGGATATGAGAAGTGTGGTGGATAAACTGATGGATGAAGTTTCAGTAGTTCTTCATCCAGATTCAATCGTTGTACCAACGACTGGGACAGCTAGTGCGTGGGGAGCTGCTGCTACGAAGGATTGAACGGCTAAGGAGAGAAAGAGTGCTATTTAGTGGAGGGGATTTTGGCAATTGGAAACATATTTCCTTTTCCGATCCATTCTGTGTAGAGGAATCTGTCTTTGGCTAAACAATTATCTAGATATGCTATTTCTAGGGTTCGCTTTCACTTCGGCTCGCAACCTAAAAGGAGATGGACTTTCGAGATACCCTACAAAGTAGGTTGTACATGCATTGTATTCAACGGACTCAACTTCTGATCGTGCGGTCTAATTCACTTTTTCCATCTCATCATCGGCCTTTTCTCACCTGTCAATATCCTGATGTTAGAGTCAAGCATTTCCTTACTTTCAATGTCTTCCTTGGAAGAAGATCAACTATTTAATACCTTCTGTAACGGATGACATCCCCATGGCGTCCCCAAGGCTATAGTCCTATAGAGCTTCCCTAGGCTAAAGAAAAGGAGCTACTTACTAGAACTGCTATGCGTCGGTATTAGCCTTCTATTTCGCTCTAGCAGCTAGAAATTCTTTAAGCTTGACCGTCGCTTACTTCAAGGAATCGGTTCTATCGCTCTCCTTTCGTTCCGTCTATTGAATTAAGGCCTTTAATTTAAGGCCTCTTGCAATCGTCTATTCTATGATCTATCGTCTAAGCCTCTTTTAGCTCTATAAAGGAAGAAGAGTCACTTTCCAGTGGTGAGGAAGTAGTGGATTCTATTCCCATACGAGCGCACATTAAGATAATCGAAATCCGGTAAGAGAAGGACTTGACTTGATCACGCTGCTCAGTATACTAGTATAGAATGGTTTAGAAAGATCGTATCGAGATAGCTTTTTTTCTCAATCTAGTAAGAGACCTTTCGGGGCTTAGGCTAGCTTGGATCTTTTCCTCTGACTTTGATTGCGTGATTGTGCTAAAGCTTTGCCATCTCATTCCCTTTAATTGCTAGTAAGAAGGTAAGTTGCATCCTTGTGGATAGCCTTCGCGTCCCTTCGACGATGTAGTTTTCTTCCAAGAAGGTAGAGCGGGCTTGGTTCCGGAAAGTGCGATGGACTTTCTTATCTTTTGGAAGTCTACGGTACGAGGAGGTTGATTACCAGAGCTCTTACTAAGAAGCAGTCGATTCTATTAGAAATTTGTTACATCCGGAATGATATATCGGGATATTTATGTCTTTAGTTCTTCTTGCTAGCTCTCTTGCAGCTCACTCCTTTCTATAGTAGCGTCGAACTTCCTTCTTCTAGTTTTCTTGTTGAAAGAGCTACATAAGAACGGTAACTCAATAAAGTCAATGTTGAAATTAGCCTCAAGTAAGAAAGATGGGAAGAAATCCTATAGTTAGCTACGTTAAAGTGAAAACTGAAACTAGAGTGGCTTACTTAAAGGGGAATCGGCAGTCTTGTCTTTTATTCATTATTCCTGGAAACCCTGGAACTCAGACTCCTGAAAGCACTATCTCAAAGAATGAATGTTGACCATCCCGATCTATTAGAATACAATATATATGGATACAAGATCCCGTGCCTGCAGGAGCAGCTTACCCCACAGCATAAGAGTGAGAATTGAGGTTTTTCCGGAACCACCAGCAGAGAAAGCAGCTACATACAAGGAAGGTAGCAGTAGTTTAAGAATGTAGCTGACTAAGTTCCAGCAGCGAATTCAATGGCAAATCTAGGCGTGGATCGATATTTAGTCCATGTTCGAGCGCATGCATTAAAGCAAAGGTAGAGGTAGCGGGTTCACCCGTTGATTCAGAACCAAGAATAGTTGATTGCATACCCAGTTGTCCTCGTTTACTTAGATTCAGTTGGAGCTCAAAAGCTTCTTTCAACATCCGAGGCAATTCGAGTACCGGAGTTCGCAGCAGAGCCTGTGGCAAAGGCAGAATGATTACATTTCCAGTTTCAGTTCGAGAACCAATGCCAGTGGATCCCACAAAGGTAAGGCTTGGAGCAAAGATGGCAGCAGCTGGAGCAAGCATAGTAGGTAGCTAGAGCATAGGCAGAGAGAAAGCAAGCGCCAGGGTGGGAGGAAAAAGAAGGAAGCTGAGAAGGGCAAGACTCCAGTAACTCATCCTTTTGTAGGTGATGGGGCAAAGAGTAGCCCTTGGCAATCGTTTTCTTTTTGGTGCCTTAATGAGTGGGAGAGGTAGCCGAAGACGGATATCACTACTGGCACGGACCTGCACAGGAAATAGCGATCCTACTAAGCCAATTCTATGTACCACCGCACTTTCCATTGTTGATGAAGCTAAGACTAAGACTTCTACGAATGATATAGAAAGCAGTGGCTGACGAAAGCCAACGAAAGTTGGTATTATAGAAAGAAGACTTCCGGAAGTAAGCAATGAGCGAGGGACCCATAGGACAATGGGGCCAGAGCGCTATGTCATTAAAGAAGTTGAAAGCAAGGAAAATGAAAGCAAATACGTATTGCTTGAACTCTTAAGGATAGATCGATTCTACGGTGAGGTTTAAGCACATAAAAGAGCTTGCAGAAGGCCTCGATGTATTCATCTATGACGACGCCCTTCTGAGTAAGCAGCCAAAGACGAGTTTACTTTATCATTCAGAGTGGAAAGGGAATCGAAGTAGTCTGCTTTCGGGAACGCTTTAGAAGTCTTTTATCTATTTCATGATTCAATCGTTCCGGTGGTATGGTAGGTACTCCTAAAATAATGAATCCAATTTCTCCTCTTGTAAGGGCTGAAATGCAAAGCTTTCTTTCCTTTTGATGAGTGGCTCAAGAAGCCTGGTTGTTCTCCGTTGCAAACTAGTGATTCACTCCTGACCGACGAATCCGGAACGAGAAAGCAAGTCTCCTTCTATACTATAAAAGAAATACCAAGACAGCTGAAACTAAAGAAAGCAAGGTAGACATATCGTTCAAAGGGTCCTCGAAAGCACCCTTAGGCGGAAATCAGAAAACCAACTCTGCTTGAGTGAGGAGCAATTCCTGCATTTTTTGACTCTCGAGCTTCACGCAAAGACAATGGCGTCGGTGCGATGTAAAACACATCACATCAGCAAGGAATTGGGATTGCTGTGGAAATTCACTAATGGTTGTGAATGTATTCAATGATTTACCAATCAAAACCGGTGGATAACAAGAACAACTGAGATGCCAGGTGCGGCTCAGAGAAGAGGATCATGACATATGATGCTGTAGCAGCAGCCGTAGCACGGGGAACTCCAAAGAGACTATTCCTCTCTCTCGGTACAGCTCATTTTCTTATAGAAGGCAGACAGAGGTTGCCCTAGAGAGGGCTGTTTTAGTACCTCTGTGGGCTGATTGGACCTATCGCAATAGGAAGAAGATATAGGGAAGCCTTTGCGACATAGCAGCAATTGACACTGTGTAGTTGAAGTTCTCGGTCCTTTGAAGATTGGGCAAACGTTTTTTCTAAGCACATATAAATATCACGAGACATTCTTGGTCCAACGACTAGACTAAAAACGTCTTCGGTCATGGTTCCTATCATTCCACTACTTAGTAGTCGGTCTGTTCTTCTCCAGGTGACACGTACTCAGGGTTCATTATCTCACTTTTTTTAATAAGTCTCAATTCCTTTGGGCTTCTTTTCCAGTTTCATCAACGAAAGTAAGAAGATCTTGTGCTTGAATCAATGACATTCTCTGACTTTTCCATAGTAGGTAGTTCGTCTGTGTCAATTTGATAGAAAAGAAATGGGCGATGGACGGGATACTAAGTGCTGAGGAGAAGGATGAAGACAGAGCGGTAGACAGCGCCAAAAAGAAAAGACGTAAGAACTTCACACGAACCAACTGAACCTTTCCCTCGCTTTAGCATAGCAAGGCTAGGTGGTCTTCTCTTCCCACAGCTGATTCTATACCAGTCTTCTATCCAACAGCGCTTACTCTCGTTGCGCTTATTTCATCAAGCACGGGTTACGAAAGCAAGGGCGTTAAGGCTTTCCTTCTCAGATGGGGCCTAAGGACTCTTTTCTCGGTGGTACTAAAATATGCATGTAAGGAGCGCATTCACGAGCACTAGCTTTCCTGGCTCGCTAGCTTGCTTGACGGACTTCTTTCCCTTTCCCTGCTGACAACAAGTTCTTCAACTCTCTTTGAGGTTACAAACGGCAGGTCCTTCAAGCATTTCAGTAGGTCGAGGAAAAGAGTGACACAAGCGTTATGAGTTATGACTTTCGCTTCTATTTCATAACCTGCATTGGTGCGGTAGAGTGGCACCTCATATGCTCGATCCATAGAGAAAGAGGGAGTACCAAGTCGTTCAGGAGTGGAAAATTACCACGTATCCATCAATAAGTAATCCCATTTCATTCCTCTTTGACACCCATTTAGTAGTGCTTTGGGCAGTTATCCGCTCATTCCAATCTTTCGTATGCGGATCTGTAATATCTATATCTGAATGAGACGCTTCAGGCGAGGCACCCTAATCCGTATCAGAAAGAAGGGCTGGTCGCTTACCTTACATAGCCCCTCGATAGCTTTCAAGCGCGTGCTCCCATAACGCTTGACTCCTTTATTCATGAAAGAAAGTGAGTCGAATTCGCTCTTCTCTTCTCTGCTGGATTAGCCTTATTGGATGCCGCAACCCATGCTTCAATCTGGTCAAGGCATTGGGTATTGTTAACCAAAGACTGAACCGAACCGAGCGAACTTGAGAGCTGGGTTAAGAGCAACTAAGGAAAATCCATAGAGTTGGGTAGGGATGGGACTAAAGAAACTATTTGTTTACAGCCAACCATGAACAGAGTGAAGAGTAAATTCGGTAATTAAGAGTCGATCTAGTATGGCAAATTCCTCGCTGGCCTTGACCTGCTTCATCTGCAGATCGGATTCTCGGCATCAAATCAATAAGTCAGAGCTGGGCCTTTCGGCTCGGTATTCACTCACAAAGAAGTTAATCCAGAAGTCTAGCCTTTTTCTTATCCCTATGCCCAAACGACCAAGACCGGACAATAGAGCATCGGTTATTCCTTCAACAGCGAAAAAAGGACAGAGATTCGGATTAGTGAAAATAGGCCCTCGCCCGACTTGATAGTCCGATTCGTACATAAAAGAATGAATGTAGTAGATCGATCTAGTGATTGGTCAATGACATGCGAGTTATATGATTGATCTGCAAGGGAGAATCAATGCGATTAGACAGGAAGGCTAGCTTGAATGAACAGTAGCACAGGTATAGGACTTCGAAGCTTCTTTGACCACTGACATCTCAATGGTATGGATTCTCGCGGACATATCAATGAATGGAACTGAAAGACGAGAGTGAAACGGGATCAAAAATGAGTATCTGGGCAGACGCTCCTTGTGGGCCAATTCCATCTGTCTTTATCCAACTAGCTAGGGATCTGATAAAAAAAAAGTCATTGTCATTGTATATAATGTAAATGTCTCTTTTCCCTTCGTGAATGACATTGGGACTTGAGTTGATCCCAGTGACTGCTCAAAAAAGAAAGCAAGATGGGAAGGTTAAAGAGAGAGAGGAATCGAGAAAGGCAAATAGGCGGAAATAGGTATTTAGTACGGTGGTATGCGAGGAGCAAGACAGTATGCAATCAATAAGTACGAGCAAGCTCACTCATAGTACGGTAAATAAGCACAAAGAGCAGCAGTAAATCGCCAGTTCTTTCATTCTTTATTCGCGAGTTGCAAGATAAGGTAGATCTTCAAATAGCTAGTAAAAGAAAGTAAAGTAGTAACTTCCGGAGTGAATGAGTGCAGCAAGGAACTTCTTGACCTAATATGCACTACTCGAGGTAAAGAAAGCCTCAATCGTTTAGGAAGAGATAAAGTCTAATTCCACTGGCGCTGGATCCGCTGGATAGAGGTAGCGGTACAGACAGCTATGAATGGATAGAATTACGTCAGCTTCGTCGGGTCAGTAGATATGCCCACCATCGATTTTGACTATAAATGGTACAGAGAAGCGCAGTGAGCGGTAGCAACCATTGACTACTCGGGCCGGGCCTTGCAGCCAGAAAATTGGACTGCATGACTCTGAGATCGAAAACATGAGGTTCGACACCTTACCTAGTCCGAAGCAGCACCGTTGGCTCTATTCTATGGTCTAGGGGCAAGGCAAACCGCCCGCTTGCACGCCTTTAGAGGGTGCTCCCTGTCCAACTGGTACTTTCCTTGATGAAGAAAGCAAACCTGTTGTATAGTGAGACCGTCCTACTGCTTTGACTCACTCCCCTTAGCCGGGTAGACTAAAATCGATCTCTCTTATATGTTCTTTCCTCCCCTGATCTCCTAATAAGCATTGAACACTTTCTATATCCGAGAATGTCTATCCTTACTTCGTTCACTTTTCTTTCTATATTATTAGAGAATAAGATCTCCCACTCAAAGAAAGAGGAAAGGTTGGTTGGCAGTAAAGGCTATTCCTGATCTTCGGGAGTTGCTATAAGTAGCCATGTAGGCAACTTAACCTAATTCCTTTGGAAAGGCTTTCATCGGCCTTTGGTATCTAGAGACTTTCAATCCCCAATTCCCCTCGTACCAAGGAAGAGTTTTCTATCGACTATTTTACTAGTTTCAGACTCGAAAAATCAAGATAAGTACACGGGATGAAAGAAAGGACAAATGCCACAGAAAGAATAGCAGCTGCAAGAGATTCGACAGTTGGGATTCGGGATTAACCTAACCTGATTGACCTAATCAACCCAATATAGTATGTAAATTTTGAAAGAATAAAGAATAAGGGCTTAGAGCCTAAATAGAACTAGTCAATCCGTAACTGAAAGCAGGAATGGAAATTCATCCATGTTTGACAGTAATCAATAGGTAAATAAATGACTTGAAGAGGCATATGAATATGAAATATCCCCGAATGGGATTGATGGACAGATTCCCTTGGAGCAAAGGAGAGATAGTGCTAGCAACTTCGAAAGAATGGGGGCAAGGGCGTTAAGGCTGGCAAAGGAACTTCTGGCTTAGCCAAGACTGATTCCTTCTTTACGCCGATAACAGCGCATTCCATGTTCGATTATTCTATAATATTGGAATTGGATTAACCGCCTCAACAGGAAAGAGAGATTAGATTACACCCCTATCAGTGCAACGGCCGCTTTCTTGGAACTCATTCATAGGCGCTTTAGTTCTACTTCTAACACTAGATTTCTTATTATTATCTAAATATAACAAGCGTGCGATACAAAGCATCAACCTACGGAAAAACGAATTGATTGACTATTGAGTGCAACCCCGTAACTAGATAGACTATGGGTAGTTCAGGTGCGCTGAAAGTCTTCTATTATATAACGCATGCCGATGTTGCCACCGACAAACGTTTGACTTTGACTGTGAAAAGCTCCAAATAGGCACACGTAGAGTAGAAGGAGCTCGAAGTTGGAATTCAATAGTCTACAAGCCCGCCCCTGAGAGCGAAGTTGGAAGAATCTCTGTTTCCGTATCCGATGATGCTAGCGCAGTCAGAAGAATGGGTCAAGCGGGAATTGATTCGTTTAAGTTTCCGAAGTAAGTTCGCCTAGTTTTAGGTTTTAGCACCTTCGCTGTAGAAGCACCTCTTTCCGACGCTAAGCATAAAAGGCACTCGAAGAAGTAGTGGGACCAACCATCACTACCATAGGGCTCTAGTGGTCAATCCTGCCACCTCAGAATCCTATTTCCCCTCACGTGTCAACAAGCAAGTTGGGTGCTCTCCCTTAACGTGGTAGGACTCTGTTGCAGGTCTTGACGTTGGCTGATTAAAAAAGGCATCCTCGTCGCAGCAAAGCCCGTCTTTCTTAATTTAGTCAAAAACGAAACTTTCACAGGTCCGATAGGAGCTCATCGAACTGAACTTGTAGAGTGAGACCTGTGCTCGATATGCTTCATTTCAGTGCTCTTTCTCTTGGTATGGTTCAATTCGCTCCTAGCTCGGTAACAAAGCCAGGATTTTTTTTTACCTAGCGAAGAAGGCTCAAGATAAAAGAAATTCATTAAAGAAAGAAACCAGTTAATCTTGACCTACGGAGAAACTTAATTCATGTCTTTGAGTGGAAGGTTTAAGATTTTAGAATGCAGTTAAAATCGAATATTCTTAATATGCATATGCCTACCGGTGAGTTAATAGGTAGTTCTTAGATCTCTTTAATGAATTTCTTATTGGTCTTATTCTTTGTGGTAGTGAGACCAATATGAAAGAAGGGGAGTCGGACCAGGACAAATCTTTGTAGTTGCACCCATGGGTTCGGTGTTGACGAGCCTGAGACATCATCTTTTCTGGAGTCTCCCTAGCGTTGGTGCCTTCAGTAGTACCGTCCTTGGCTGTAAACAAACACATATAGAAACTTCACTGTGATAGATCAATAGTAAAGGTTAAGAGAACTTTCTCAATTGAATTGATTGGACCACATACATCTCTTTTGACTAGTCCCATTAGATAGAGATTCTCTTTAATCCTCTATTTATGCATTACCCTTTACCACAATTTAGGATACCTCAGATGTAAGACACATCATTGAATTGCCAACAAGTACCACAAACAAGAACATTATTTAAAAGTCAACCAAAAGAGTTTGTTTTGTTAGGGTAAAAGGGAGCTGTAGTCCCTAGGACAAGAACTACTCATCCAAAGCGTATCCTCTACTCGCCTGACCGAAGAGAAGTCCTTTTATGCGACTGAACGAACAGAAAGTCGAACTCCTAACAGGATTGAAGTCCACGGCCCGAACCTCAACTCAAAGAGGAACCCGGAAAAGAGCCAAGCTGCTAGACTTTCCTTTTATTTTAGTTGAGCTTGAGCCAGAGTTAGTAGCTCAACCTGAGTGGAACTCTAAGGCAGGAACCGCACCGAAGGCAGTGGAATTCGAAGAAGAAGTTCCTAGCTAGGGAGCGTCATATGCCTTTAGTTGTTCATCCGGTCTTCACCCCGACGAAGATTTCGATCATTATATTACGATGCATCAAATCGGTAATTTTAAGAGAGTTCCAATCCGAGGGAGAAGGGTAGGACTCAGTTCCCAGGAAGGAAAGCTACTTTAGTGCGAGAACATGCCCTCGATCAATAGAAAGAGGGCCACTCTCGATTGGAATACCCCAAGAGAGTTTAACTCAAGGGCGCTACCGAAAGAGGGACTGTTGGCGGAACTGCTTTAGCGAAACCGCGATGGGATCCCCGATCCAAGCCATCTAGCAAGGAAGGATTCCAACTCTATAGTCCAAGCCAAGGTGAAAAGCGAGGTAGGTTAGGAAGTTAGTCGAAAGCACTTCAAGTGCGTTCATCAACAGCTAGGGCAAAACCCATTTTTAGCTATCTAGTTGGCGGTGCCAAAAGAAGTAGTTCATAAGCCTTTTTCACAAATCGATAATGAGAAAGAAAAAAACCCATGTGCGAGTCCAACTACAAGTAAGCCTGATCTCATCGTGACTTTGACTAAAAGCCATTTTTAAGTAGAGCAGCTTTCAAGAGTCTAGCCTAGTTGGGAGCTAAAGAAAGGGAGCTACAAAAGCCTCCAACCAAGGTTTAATGGGTTAACAGCTGAAGATGAAAGCTCAGATATGTAGCCAATAAAGAAAGAAGAAGCGAGGAAGCCCAGTAAGAGTATAGAATCTGGAAGCCCGATACGTCTTAACGAGTAAAAGCATCTACGAGATAGCATAGCGAGGAGTGTAATGGAATCGAAGCCAAGGCAAATGGCCCAGTTCAAGGAAGGAATGAAACCGTGCGTACCTTCTTCTTTCTCTTTTTTAATTAAAAGTACGAGTAGGGCTAAGCCACCAATTACTTTCTCATCTGTAGAGCAAAACTCATTAATGGATTTCCCTTTCCCCTCTAAAGTGGACCTAATAGCTATAGCAACAAGTGTGTGTTAGCTAACCCAAACCGTCATAAAGACAAGAAAGCTTTTCACCCGGGCGGGGGCATATTATTCTCTATACTAGGCTGAATCTTCTAGTTTGTAGTTAAGGCAGTGGAGTTCTAAGTTCATATGAGTTAAGGCAGTTAATAAATGGCATAAGAAAAGGCCTTTAGGGTAGTTCGCGTAATCGTAAGTATCTTAGTGCAAACAATTCTCCGGGTGACTGGATTTGATTGGGTTATCGACCCAGAGCCGGCTTTAGTACCTATATCTTTCCGGCCTGAGGCCTTCCTATATTGAATCTTCCTATTCCATCGATTCAGTTGCAAACTATCCTTCCTTATGAGCTCCCCCCTAATCTTAGATAGGTCGTCTGAGAACTTCCTTAGCTTTCTCATTCCATCCAACTAGGGAACTCTCCTATCTCCTTTCTTGAAGAAAGAATAGAATTGTGGATTTGGTAACTCAAAAGGAATCCTTTTCGTCATAGTAAGGTCTCGCTTGGACTGTCCTACCCGGTATTGGCCGGGACTCTAAATACGAGAGAAGGCTCCTGAATAGCTTGCGAGTGATGGTCTTTCTTTCAAAGTGAAATTCTTAAGACTTTTTTTCACCTTTTAGGTACGCACCTTTGGCATTAGTGTTTTGAAGTTCTCTCTGTCGTCGGACAAATTGCTCGTAAGGAGCGAGTCTTGCAAGTCTGCCTGTCTGTGTCAAAACACTTCTTCTAAAGGTACAAGCTAGCCGTAGGTTATTAACCAGGAAGTGGCCGAAGCTTCCATTACAGAAGTTGATGGGCAGGGCCTTTTCACCTCAAGGGGGTTCAGGCATTATGAGTGCAGCTCTAGTAGTCTAGCTGGTAAAGTGTTTTGGTGAGAATACCTAGGACCTGGGTTCTCATCCCTCGATCCAGTATCCTTTGTTTTAGCTCATGGCTCGTCAGTGGAATAGTCTCGATCGACGAATCACCTGTCTCTTAAGACCACTTATCGAAAGGGCAACCCTAGGGAAGGCTGACTCTGGAAGCATAGGCTGAGGGCTCTAGGTGACGAAGGAATCTGCCTATCGATCCGGCTAAGATGATGCCTATCATGCTGCTGGTACTGGTGCCGCTACCTATGCTGCTGTAGGCTATGGTTCCAGATTCATAGGTTCCGATATTGATCCTCCTACTCGTAGACTACTAAGAGACCTCTCGTTACGCTAACGACTGAACTCTGCGGGTCCGGGTCTCGATCACCCCTATTTCAATCACGAACAGCGTAAACTGGGTATGGGTAGTATAACTACTCATGCTACTAGATAAACTATTATATGTGATACTCCAACTCAGTATGGATCTGCTCTTAGACTGGAGCAAGGTAAAGTACTGATGGTGGTGGATCCCGATCATCTGGAACAGGGTTTCTATCCGGAAATGAGTACACTTATGGGGTATTCTAGTTATGCCTTTGCTTCTCCTGCACCTTAGGGATATGGTCCTAACTATGGAACACCTGGTAGGACCATAGGTATGTGAAAAATCCCGGAACATCACTTCTAGTCAAAACCCTTACCCTGCCACTAGCCTAAGCCTATGAAAAAGTACGCCCTTCCAGTACCCATTGAAAGTTCAGAAGTTCAGCTCTTTGTCAATACGAACCTACCCTGGCTTGCTTACCTTTCTTGCTTTCGCTCCGCACCCCTTACCTTGCAGCTAATAAATCGAATCTATGACATTCTAATTAGATAGAGAAATACGGTGGCAAACTGGAATGAGAACAGCAAATCGGACCTTACCTCTTGCCTTAATCCCCTTCCTCCAGAAAAGTCGCCATTGAGTTCCCCTTCAGAGAGATGGAGAACTCCTAAGTTCTAATACATTCCTCAATCCAACGAACGAGAGTTTCTGGGAAGCCTACAATCCTTAGAACAGTCAAGAGAAAGTCCCATCGCACTGTGTAAAAAAAAAAGCTTTCTGAAGGTCTACTTTTAGTGCACAACGAGGCATACCTTTAGGGATGTGTGATAATTTCTCATAAGCTCCTAAGCAAGTCCAATATTATCAAAAAATTCTACGCCCCTCAACAAAGGTGGTTTGCTGTCTTCCAACAAGCAGGGGTAGAGAGGCGATTGGCAATCATTTTTTCAATGTCCTTTACGATAGTCTTAGAACAAGAGATAGGTCTATAGTCCCTTAACGAGGTAGGATTGGGATAGGAATAAGAGCAATGGCAGTAGTTACCACTACCTAAGTAATTTCCCAGAACTTAAGAAAAATTTGACAGCCGGCTTAAATAAGTTTAAAAAAAGAGAAGAATTAAAAAACTTTGTTTCTCATTGATGCTCTTTGTTTTTACAAATATTTATTATGCAGTAGATGCTTGATACAAGGCAAGATTACACATAACGGTAAAAAGAGGATTTGGTTGATGTTGTCATGATTCCATATTTGGTTATGATTGATTCTCCTTGACTTGTGCTGATCTGATTTCCATATCTGATTTGCATGAGCTGTATTGCAGTAATGTTTAGGATTATTCTCTGATACGCCCCCGCAAGAGGGAGGCTCCATCGGAGACACCAATCTTGGATCGAAGAAGCGGAAATCGTTCTCGAGAGAGTGGTTTGGTTAAGATGTCAGCCAACTGATCATGAGTGCTCACATGGGATACTTGAAGAAGCCATTTGTTGACATGATCCCGAACAAAAGTGAAGATCAATGGCAATGTGTTTCATGCGGGAGTGGAAAACAGGATTTACACTGAAATGAGTAGGACCAATATTGTCACACAGAACGACAGGCCTTTACAGCAAAGGGACACCAAGTTCAGTGAGAAGTGATTTAATCCAAGCGAGCTCGGAGGTGGCATGAAAAAAAGATTTGGAATTTTTTATTGAGAAGGAGACCGTGGTGAATGGTATGCTTGAGGTATTGGAAAAGACGTTTAGTAGGTAGGGACCCAGTGAGTAGAACTAGGTTTGTGCATGAACTGGGCAAGCTTGTTCACAGCAAATGTAATGTCAGGGCGAGTGAAAGCCCATTATTGTAAGGCCCCAATCGTGCGTCGATATTCTGTGGCATCAGCAGGTGGGGAGCCATCATGAAGTTGCAGTGAGCCAGTGGTAGTGGAGTTTGAACTTCTTTTGCACCGTCCATGGAGCTACGGTGGAGAAGATCTCTGATGTATTTGTGCTGAGTAAGAAAGAGACCATATTAGGTTGGCAGCACTTCTTAACCAAGAAAGTAGTGGAGTGGATTTCAGGGAGAACGAATTAGCAAGCCGTCTGATGATGTTATGAATAATATTAGGGTTACTACCAGTAAGGATCAAATCATCAAGATAAATATAATATAAACTAAAAGGTAAAGAATAGATCCATTATGGCGATAAATGAAAAGGGAGGGGAATCCATCAAGTTTTGGCTCGCAATAAAGCTAGGGTCCTGATCGAGCAACTAGTAGTCCTGTCTATCCACCTCTCCAAAGACAATATCTTGAGTACCTATGATGGTGACTACATCTGCTAGCATGTGATGTTTGGACATAAAATCGAGTCCTTGTAAATGGGCAAAGCCAGGTGCTCTTATTTTACAACGGTAGGGACGAT
Source organism: Embelia ribes (assembly GCA_001753735.1). NCBI lineage: Eukaryota > Viridiplantae > Streptophyta > Magnoliopsida > Ericales > Primulaceae > Embelia > Embelia ribes. Next base: position 20,094 of record MKEJ01030434.1, read on the forward strand.
TGCTTCCATTACTGACCAGAAAGACACCAAATTCTCCTTTAGGTGCTTCAACTGCGGTATAGGTAGAAGAAGCTGGTACGGAAAAACCCTCTGTATAAAGTTCGAAATGGTGAATTAAGGATTCCATGGATAGTTTCATTCGACATCGTGATGGAGGACATAGCTTACGATCATCGGCTTTGATCATGCCACTAGGCATTTGATTAAGACATTGCACAATGATCCGAACACTTTGTCGCATCTCTTCGATACGAATACAGTAACGATCATAGCGATCTCCCCTGGTACCTACTGGTACGTCAGGATCCGATTGGTCATGAACATCGTAAGGTGCTGCTCTTCGCAAATCCCAGCATACCCCTGAACCTCTTAACATTACACCACTGAATCCCCAATCCTTTGCTTGCTGTGCAGTGACAGTACCAATATCCACTAATCGTTGTTTCCAGATACGGTTGCCGGTTGACATCTCTTCTAATTCGTCGATACGAGAAGAAAATTGTTGTGTGGAGGAATCAATATCTCGACATAAGCCAAGAGGCAGATCTTGTGCCACTCCACCTGGTCGTATGAAACTGGCATGCATCCTGGCTCCCGAGACTCTTTCATAGAATTCCAACAATTTCTCCCGCTCCTCAAAAGCCCACAGGAACGGAGTTGATGCTCCCACATCCATAGCATGAGTAGTTAAAGCAAGTGAATGATTTGAAATTCGAGTTATTTCACGGAATAAAACTCGTATATATTGAGCTCGTAATGGTACCTCGCAATTCAAAAGTCTCTCTACGGCTGAAGAATGAGCGTGTTCTTGGGCCATCATAGAAACATAGATAGGGTCGACGACGGAACGAACAACGAAACTTTACGACAGCTTTTTCGTACACGTTCACTTGCATCACATACACAAGTGCTCTCTGAACCGTGCAATAAGGTCACCCATAACACGGCTCTCCCACTTGAGTTACCTTAGCCCCAGGCCATGCTATTCCATAATATTGGAAAAATGGCAGCGTAACAACTAGTATGGAAAGCAGGTCGCCTTTTGAGGGGGGGAAAGCGTTTCAATAGTAGCCCCACTTCCCTCTTTGCGACCTCATCACTTCAATTCAAGCGCAAACCCATTTCTTAGTCACCGGGTGGAGCGCATCTTTGGTATAGCTTTTTTAGGTTATGCAATAGAAGGGGGGCGTGCGCTTTCATTGAAGTAGGGCCTTTGGAATATGAGTAGGGCTCCTAGGTGGCGCGTTCGTGGAGGCAAACCGAAGGAAGAGCAAAAAAAAGGAGGGTTGGGTGCTTGTGGGGCGAGGCCACCCGGCCTCGAATAGGAGGGAACTTCGCTATGGATCCCCCCTGTTTACAGAAATGAATGGATCAGAAGGGTTCTATTTCTGGGCCGGACAGGAGGTGAAGACCATAAGAGAAGATTGCCCTCCTGGTAAGGAAGAGGGGAAAAAGGTGCTGTCATCTATCGCCTTTCCCGAGGTCTTGGAAATCCAGACCGGCTCAGAGAATCACTGGCGCTATTTAGCCCTTCGTTTCGCCAACAAAGAAGTAATCCTTGACTATTTCCCATTCCTTCCCCGCTGAACCGCCTCTGACTTTGAGCTTGGTCCCTTCCCTTTCTATAACATACCCAGGCGCCCTGATTTCCAATCACTAAGAAAAAATCAATAGCAATCAAAGCCCTATCGTTGTAAAGCTTCGTCTGTTATTTTTCTGGCCCCAGGGGAGTTTACTTTACCCACTCCCCAGTCTCCCGCACTGCTCAAATAAGTGTGCGACTCCGTATGAGGACCTCTTTCCCTTCTGCCCACTCTCCGTTCACACGGTTCTCAAAGCAGAGGAGGAAGGGTGGGCAGAAGGTACCACGAGCCCTCTGTCCCACACATCTATCCAGAAGCAAGTGTAGTTCACCGGTTCCACCGAATGCTCCTATCTCTCGGCAAAGATCGTATGAGTGTGCAGTTATGCTTCAGATGCTTCGCCATAGAATAGATCGACCCAGTTCCCGTTCTTTTCCGGTGCACTCGCTTTATATCTCCGACACACAAGGAAGGACGCGGTGGGAAGGAAGCAGCCCTAGCCTCTGTCCGGCCGATCATTCCGCTGGCATCTCGCATTCACGCCCCCGTTTGACTGCCGCTCGGGGATGCAGTTGTAGATACGGTTAGTCTTAGTGGGGCGTTGGCTCCACCTGTTATCTCCTTCTACGACATGCTGTTGTCGTCGCCATATTCCATATGTCACTTAGTCATCTCTGCCTCGCTGCGGGTCAGCACCTCCGAAAGAAACGGAGGACTTCATTCAGTGACCCCGCGATCGCCCTCTGAACGATCAGAATAAGGTAAAGCTTGAAGATAAGTTTTGTACTCTATTAATTTCTCAGTCCCTCTAGTCGGGTGGGCGCCGGCCGGTCTTTCGACCAGATCCCCCTAAAAACCGTACGTGCGGGTCTCCCCGCATGCGGCTCACGCCATTCGAGGTGGCCCAGCCCAGCATTCATTCGCAAATCCTGTAGTGAAATTGAGACTGCTCGACCTCGGAAGCTAATTCGCGTGTCGGCAGCCCTGTCTGTCGTACCCTTGACTCTATCTATTCATTGAATTTGCTTTATTTTCTTACTCCATATCCCTCCAAGAATTAATGAACTTCCCTTTACTCCATAGGGCCTTCTCTAATAGGGAAAAGCCTTCCATTTCTGTCAAATGACCCGGCCTCCCCTGGCTCTTCCACCGTCCGGGCTCCCCTTTCTTCCCTATGCTATGCTCCCCCGGCGCAGGCCTACCACGCTTCGCGCCTGCGGCGTTTTCGCCAGACGGTCTTTGCCAGTAGTGCCATCCTCCCCGCTGGCTGTATGGGCGGGTTGTCCCTCGCTGCTGCGTTCTGTCTGTTAGGCTATGGATTACAGGAACAAATGTAGTTGAATGAAACAGCAGGCGGGTTACACGTTCCACTGTGCCGAGATGTGAGGTGCAGGTGGTGATGATCACCCCGGGGTATGCGCTAGCGCCCTTGACTGGCACTCCAGAACCCGCCAACGCTCGTGAAAACCCGGGTCGGTGGGTCCTCCATTCATCCGACCGGAGGTGTGGATAACGAGGCCACCTTCACAACCTTCTCCCTTCTGTCCCTATGTTGTAGTAAGGTAGGGTGGTTCGCTTGAGTTGCTCAACCGCCCCTTAGCCCGGTGCTCATAACGCGCTACGGAACCTCCACCGTGCCGGGGGACCAAGCAGGGCATAGCTAGCGGCATAGGAGCCGACTCGGCGTCAACGGCTTCGTGCCGCACTGGAGTGATCCAATATGTGGTTCCGCGCGTTCCACCACTTCTCCGTTCATTTCTAATACTGATCGTGAAACACCATGAGCAGCAGGATGTTGAGGTCCGAAATTCAAAGTGAAATTTTTTATTTGCCTTTTCCTAGTCGTCATGGGAAAGAAAGGCAGAAATAAGAAATATATTATTCCCTGAGAGCTTGTCTAATACCACCAGTACCAGAAATGCATCTCCTTCGCCCGCGCGAGATATTTCTATGCCAGCGGGGAATGTGAATACCGGCTCTGCTATGAAAGACAGACTCTTTCATTTGGCCGGTATTCCCTAATGAGTGGCTTTAGGAGATTAGGGTCCCCCTACAATTCTCCACCCATCCGCGGAGGGTTTCCGTATCCGTCTCCGCGGGGATCTCCAGATCGTAAGACATTCTCGCCTTCGGGGCACTTGAGTTTCCGGCCCAACCGCATCCGCGGGCTTTTTCGATCCTTCCCACATTTCGACTTGGACTCCTTTCCATGAATATGAAAAGGATTTGATATTGCCCTTGTGGTCCATGATTAAATCTTTCAGGATGTCCACATAGACCCTTAAAGCACACACTAAGTATACCCAGTATAGAAATAATAAAACTACAAATGCATACAGCAGATTTCTTTTATTAATATTAATGTCTGACAAGAATTGCGAAAGCTTACTGAATTGATCCAGTGGAGACATGATTGATTGATACAAAAAAATTCCCTCCAGACAGAAAGAGACTGATTCCTGTACGAGTAGTTAAGAACTAGAGATTTTCTTGGTTGTGTTGACCAACAAAAAGCATGAGAGTCGAAGAACCTGAATCTTCAATTTGGCATAGTGGAAATGCCATAAAGCACGAACCAAGATACATAATACGAAAACCAAAAGCCGTTTGACATCATGATGTGAGTCAATTAGAATAGGTGTAACTGGGTCTTGAGATCCTAATTGCCATGGTTTCGCTGCATCACAAGGAGCCATTGTGAGGAATATCCATTCTAGAAAAATCATTTTGTTTGGTTCATTCTTTGACAGCTCCGCTCCCGAAAGAGAAAATCGAGAGACTGATTCTTGCTCTCCCAATTTAGGAAGACGGAAATCGCTGGTTGGTCTAACCAAGAAAGACATGGGATTTTTAGGCGTAAGATTCTTTTCTTACGCTATTTCCAATACAGGCTACCAGACTAGATGATCCCTCACTGCACACTTTTTATATCTCAATGGATTTTTAACAATAACAGAACAGTTACAGTTGGGATGCTTTCTTGTCAGCCGTTGGGATACCATTCTTGTTCTTTGATGAAGAGAAACGGATCTTATTATAATACCGGTAAGAATAGAAAGACTGCAATTAGACCTTCCATATCTTGTTTGAAGCAATTTCTATCAATTGATTTTCGACTTCCTTGATCGAAGATGTAAAAGAGGTGAACCAGGTTCGACTACTATCAAGCTATATTTCACGGTGGACAGAATAAGGGGGATTATTGATCGAAAAATGTTGGAATGCACGGGACACGAAAAACTTCTCTGAATGGCAAGCTTGAGTTTGAACCAGGTCTCTCTCATTGGTTAGCCAGTCCCACAGACAGAAAAAAAGGGAGAGAAAAGTAGATTCGGGCTAGCAATTCCTAGATTATGAGCTCTTCCTATGACTACGAGCAATAGCAGTAGCTGTGGCCAAGACACGAGCAAGAAAATAGCCATTCTTTCGCACCTTCTGAACTGAACACCTTTCTGATATCAAGGCAACTCCAATTACCGGAAACAGCCGTTACATTAGCTCGAACATTCGAGTTAGAGATAAAAAGGACCGCTCTTCAGCTATCGGAGTCTCGCTCTCCTTTAAAGAAATTTAATTGAGTCAGTGACCTCGTCCCCTATTAGAGAGAGAGGAAGAGTTCCGTTGTGTCCAGTCATCGTCTATTCAACTCAAAGAACTTGACTTTCACTTCTAGTTTGATTAGCATAAAGTGCCCGCTAGGCCAGCTATTAGTTCCACTGCTTTCCCAAGAAGGATAGGAAATGAATCAGACTCTTCAGCGGCAAAGAATGCGATCAAAGGATCCTATGAATACTACTAGCCGTAGCTGTGGTTGTGGCCAAGAAACAGGCAGGAAATAGCTGTCCTTCTTAAACTTAAAAGAAATTTAGTCAGGGAGAGAACCTCTATTCCATGAATCAATAAAGCAAACTCAAAGTCTGGCTGTGCGAGAGGCCAATATGACTATATATATTAGTTCTTCGCCTTGGAACATTACTTTAATATAAAAGATTTTACCATCTCTCTTTTGAACAACTGCTCAGGCAGGAACCAAAAAACCCAACAGTTGAGTACCGAGAAGAGGCTATCCGGGCGAAGGTCTTCTTTCGACACATTGCATTCTGAACCTGAAGACTGAATGCCCTGTATGACATCCAGTAGAAGCTCAGGGACGGATTGAAGAGTAGCTGTTAGGGAAGCTAAGGATCTCTATCATTGGTTCATCAGAAGCCATCAAGCACGAAAGCTGCAAGGAGTGTGCTGGTGAGTCCCAAGCGAAGGAAAGAAGGACATGAGAGGCATAGAAAGGACTCAAGGACAAGACAGGACTCAGACCCCGGCAATTTTTTATTCATTGACCTTGCTGTCCGCAGATTGGTTACTCTCCTTTGAAAGTGAAGCCCGTTTGAAGGCAAGTCATGGTATCCGGGATCGAACATCGAAAGGGAAGGCGAGGTTTCAAAGTCTATTAGGGAAGCAGGCCCCTACTGGTAGTGATACCCCGATCTTATGGATGAAAGCTAACGTTTTCTATTGGAATAGAGGGATGTGCAGATCAATTCCACTTTTCACTTTGCCGTCTAGAGAGAGTTTGCCGTGAGTTAGGATACGGAGTTGGAAGAGAATGCCAGTATATCAGTTCATCTTCATCAAAGGCCAAGGGCCAAGAGAAGCTCAATCGAAAAGAAAAACACTTCTGCTATTGATTGATTTAGTCGGTCGAGATCAAAGAATTAAGGGATTTGTCCCCGCACTTGAAGGAAAAGAAAAGCAGATTCACCTATCTTTTATACAATATTGATTTAAGTTGCCAGAAAAGGCTAACTTGAAAGAGCTTTCTTTTGACCAGACTTGATTGTGTTAAAGCGGTTCCCCTGATTCCGCTTTGACTAGCCAGCCGCATTCGTTAGCAAAAACAAGGACTAGACTACTCTAGAGAAAGGCAGGAGTTCACACTCTGACTGGGAGGGAGGAGTGGAACTGCTCGACCTGAAGTAAAGCACTCTGATAGCACTGGCCCAGTTTAAGCTTCGATCAAAGCAATCAGGTATGGTGGTTGTGCACCTTGAAGGGCTGAGGCAATGAGTGAACCCGATGGAACTCAGGCTTCTTCATATCCGAGTCCGGGAAGAAAGCAGTCAAAACAGCTCATAGACAAAAAGTTTAGCCAAAGCTAACCCAACTACCACCCATTCGATTACCGGGAGTCATAAAATTCGGTCAAAGCCAGCTGGCACAAACAGAAAGAGACAAAGCCCTCACTCTCGCAGTCCTTTTCCCAGCATAAACAGAGGGAGTGGAATCGGGAGAATAGTCGAGTGTACAGGCTACGGTACGGGTCGAAGAGCAAGCTTCAAGGGTAGAGAGAGGAGCAGCTTGACCGAACGAGGCGGGGGATCTCCGCAGCTCCAACATCGAGAAAGTCCTAGGGTAAAGTAAGAAATCGCACCCTGACCCAGAAAGCCAATCAATTAGAATATGTTGGCTTAGGAGTTTGAGTCGTATTATCAATCTTAGCCAGCACGAAAAGCCTAATAAACAAAAAATAATAAACGAATAGAAAGAGAGAGTTTACCTATTCATGTAGTTCTTCTTTAGTCATTCCCTAACCTTTTAGGGTAAGCAACCTTTAATTTTAAGTAATCATAAAGAGCACCTTCCCCCACCCCAGGGGCTCAGCTCCTAGTTACCACATAATCCATCCGCGATCGCATCTTAGTATGTTAGGATTGCACGGGATAGCAAACAAATGGTTTAAGAGAAGGTTTCTGAGTTCGGAATCGGAATTAGGTAACTAGAAAAAGAACTCTTCGGAGAAGAAGAATTCCTACTCGCAGGCTAACTAGTCGAACTAGAAACCAAATTACCTTACTTCCCTTAAGGGGAGAAGGTTTTGTTGGGCAAACAGGTTCCATTTTCATATGCTTTTTAAGACATGTGATTGGAGAAGTCAAGCACCTGGTTTTGGGTTTAGTTATTCCGGAGGTGAGAAAGCTATTTCCCAACCAGGTTCTATCTCTCAGGCGTAAACTTCTTTCGTAAAGCACTGTTCAAGCTAGTGCGAGGAAGAAGGTGAAGAATTTGAAGTTGAGGCAGAAAGTGCATCGGAATCAGATACAAAAAAAGAAAGAAGAAACCATATGATA
>MKEJ01030436.1:0-19793 GCA_001753735.1 Embelia ribes
TTGTGTGTTTGTGAGTTTGGTTATAGATTTCACATCGCAACCCTGGGTCCCGGGTGGTTGGGATTTTGGGGCGCGACATTAGCTACTTTTGGCCACAATCGACTCTATGAAAGTGGAATGGAATATTGTCGTATAGTCTTTCACAAATCGATTGTAACATTATAGATCAGGGTTTCAAATGATTTATTCCAAGCATTTAAAATCAAAATTTATATGAAATACATCTACTGCCATGCATTAATCGAGATATAATTATGCATTTTTAAGTTTAATTGATATAATTAAGAGAGTACAAAAATTGTATATATAAGTGGGTTTTTATGCATAGAGGATGAAGTAAGAGATAGGGAGAGAGTAAAAAATATTATGTTTGAGATTGGATGGAGAAGATAAAATATTAATTGTAGATTTTATTAAAAAAATAGTGTTATTAGACATTAAAGATGAAACTTTGAAATTTTTGGTTGAATTTTTGAAATATTTGGTTGAATGAAGAAGATAAATCATCGTGAGAAAAAATGGGTATTTTGGTCATTTAGAGATGTGGTGCTAAGTAAAATTTTTGTGGTACCAATAGTACTAATTTAAATCAAGAATAATTAGCGTGGTGCCGAAGTAAATTTAACTTCACAAGTGTGATGCCAATATAACGAAGTGTCGAAAATAAAACATATGGTGTCAATATAATCGCCAAAAAACAAAAAAATGCCTCATACTTGTGACCATGCATAAATGGACACACTAGTTTATGTAACATAGATTAAACCCTATATTAATAAGAATTCTTATCAATTCCTCATAAATAAAGTACTCAAAGTATGCCAATATGATCTTAACGAGGTATAAGATTTTGCATAAAAATATGCTGGGCTTCCCTAATTGGAAACATGTTTCAAAAAAAGAAAAAAAACAGTCATATTGAAGATGTAAATGGGATAAATAAGATTTTATGTTTCGTTCATTTTTACAGATTTGTACACGAATGTTAACCATTCATACAATTCCAAACTCATTGCTTGATCCTTTTTAGTCTTTATGATTAAACAAGAAAAGTAAAAAATTATATCAAACACACGACATGCAACTATGTAAAGCAATAAAAATGAAAAGAATGCTCTATGGTCTATGACAATTGAATATTCATCTTTACACTTCCTCTGTACACACTCTACTACGAATGCACTATCGCAAACGTAACGCGAACCGAGCATAGGGTTGTTCACTTGAGGTAGCATGTCAAAGGCCTCCGCACTTGCTGTATTTGTTTGTCCACGAGTCGGAGTTCATACGGGTCTGTGGGTTTGCAAAACTGAAAAGAAAAACTCATGACGTTTACCTATCCTGTACTAATGGACATATAGTTACAACATGGGTTCATGTTGATTCATACAGCAAATCAATTATATGTTATAGCATATGGCTAGTTTAGTATTTTGTTCTCGTACATTTTGGTTTTAGTTCTTTTTGCCTAGGTATTTGTTAATTTTAAAATATCCAATATTTAATAATTTGCTTGTACTTTTCTGTTGATGCTTTTACAAGCAAGTTTACATGCAATTTTTCATAAATTTCTTTGGTTTTTCTATTATTAATTATTGAAATAATTCCAAATATACTTATTACTTTTTTCACACATACATAAATTTGTATTTCTTATAATAAAAATTACCATTTTTCCAAGCGTAACGCTACTTATAGAAGTAACTTTTTAAAATTTATTTATCAAACACTAAAATTATTCCTTGTTAGAATCGACTTTAAAAACATATATGAGAAACAAAATTTGAAAAGTAACAATATTACGAAATTAAAGGTTTGTTTGGTTCGAGCTTATCTAATCCAATTATTATTATTATTATTTTAACTATGCAAAGTATTTCATATATGTTTTTATGCCAAAAATACCCTTTGATTTTAAAATATTTTGCAAAAGCTTTGATGTTTAATTATAATATGCTAAAACCTATTTCAATTTGTCCTTTAACACATTTGATCATGGATAAGGACATGAATTATCACATTATCTAATCTAACAAACTCACTCCCTTCACTTATATTATCATAATTAAAACGTGCATACATGGATATGCATATATTCAACTTGTGCCTTCATATTTGACCTAATTCTATCTCTCAAAATTTTGAGCTATGCACCAATCAAGCCGTAGCAATCGAAGAAAGTAAATTATTCCTATTCTAAATTTATATTTTATGGACCCTTTATTGGTAAATATATTAACAAATTTATCAATTTAGCTATGTAATTTCCAAAACAAATTCATTATATGTTACTTCTATTTTTTAATGTGTTATTTCTTATCTTTTGTTATGTCAAGATTTTTGTGGATTGGACAGTTAAATAAATAGTGTTTTGCATAAATTGTTTGGCAGGTCAAAAAACCCATTGGATCTTATAAAATTTTGAGTTTATTTATGTCGTTTAATGTTGTTGTAAAATAAATTTGATGGGCAATAGTTTAAAATTAGTTTTTATCCAAATAATAAATAAATTTTTTGACCATGTTTTCTAAGATAATAGTGTTTTTTTTTTTATAGGTTTCTAATCAATTTATTTCCTCTTGAAGAATTTTATAGCCAAATGTGATATTTTTTCTAATAGTAAATTTATAGTACAAGCATGATTTTATTTTTTTAATTATTATTTACTTGTAAAAGGGCCTCATCTACACGCACAATGTACGTGTGGATTCGCTATTTTATTCAAAAATAGCAAAAAATGTTAACTTAGATACCAAGCAAGTCAAATAAAATAATTAAAAATTATTAAAAACAACTAAATAAATAAGAAATAAAAGATGAATTCCTAACAAGATAATTACATGTCTATATATACACCTTTTATTTGAAACGGGGCAAATCCTAACCAACTCATCCACACTTCTGAATTTTTTAAAATTTGAGATTAAACAAATCTTTTATGTATAAAATTTAAATTTTAAAAAGCCTATCCAATTTTAATTATTATTATAAAATAAGATAAACGGTTTTATGCGATGGGCTCCATTTTTTTTTTTAATAAAACCCATCAAAATACAATAGAAGCCGAGTCAGAACAGAAGAGAACCCTCTGAAAAACCTCTCTCTCTCTCTCTCTCTCTGGGGGAAGAAGATGGCGAACTCACCGAATGTGAACGTATACCCACTCTCCAGCTACAGCTTCGGCACTAAAGAGCCGAAGATGGAGAAAGACACCTCCGTCGCCGATCGCCTTGCTCGCATGAAACTCAAGTAAACTAAATATTTCCCCCCTATTAATAAAGCTTCTATCTTTTTTATTTATAATTAAGATGTTTTATCTAACTATTAAGCATTTGAGTTGGGTAGAAGTTTCAATATTGGTTTTGTTAGTGAAACCTAGATCAACAGCATCTCAATCTGATCATCTTTGTTATTTCTATTTAGCAAATTATTACTTGTTCGAGAGATTTGTGCACTGCCTGTTCATATATATATATATATATATATATTGTTATTGGGGAAGGAGTTAGTGTTGTTCATATCTGGTATGCATGGAGAAACAAACCTATGAGTTTGCTAGGGGCTATAGCTCCTTATGATTTGAAAAAATCCCCATGTTAACCTATTTCTTAGTGTAAAAATTTATTTTATGCAGCTTTATTACTTCGTAAAAAAATTTGATGATATTTAGCCCACTTTAAAAGATTTATATGGCATCCAGCCACTGTTGTTATAAACGCTAGATGCCCTTAAGGCGCCGAGACCTCTTATCGCCTCACGCGCTCGTCCGAGTAAGGCAAGGTGCTAATTATTTCTAAAGGAATCCGCATGATCTCCCAAAATTCTTAATTTGTTTTGGTTTATTTGGAAGTACATATAATCTTGTCAAAGATTTAGGTAATTGAATGTCGCTTCTTGAAATGTAATATGCGACCTTTTATAGTTTGTACTACTAATAATTTACTTCATTAAGTACAATAAGTGATGAGGATGATATGACGCATCATAAAAATACCTTAAACCACAAAGACGTAGAATGAATTGGCGCTAGCCTAGGCAACACTTTAGTATCGTCGCTCGCCTGGACCCATATGAGACCTTTTTGTTTCGCCTCGCCCAGGAGCCTAGGGGGCATTTAATAACACTGCATTCAGCATCCCCTATCATACTCTGTCTCTACACCTGCTCACCGATCGTGTAGGTCTAAGAGGAAAAATGTGGGATCCATACCCGCTTGTACCCATGGGTATATGGGGCATGTGCAGTTCAGGTGAACATATACTTATTCTCTAGATATAGCTTTAGAGCTAATAGCCCCAGATAGAGAAAGGTTTTTTGTCGTTGACCCCCTTGTTAGTATGAAACTCGAGGAATTTTCCCAAATAAACAGCTCTCCTTTTGATAGCTCATTAAGATATATTTGTTAAGTTAACCATTTAAGCTAGATAAAAATATGTTGTCTTTAGGTCTATTTCTAACCGTAGATCATAGTATCTCATTGTGATCATATGTTATTTTTATTTGTTAATTTATTTGGTATTGAAGATATACGGGGAAAAGGCTTCTTAAAAATGTTATCTTTGGTTATCTTTGTCTGAGGGCATTCCCACGAGTGATCCTAAATGTATCTCTAACTATGTTTTAGGATTAAAACTAAGAAAACTCTCACTCCAGTGTTTCTAAAATTATTGAATCATCTAAAACATGGGGAATTTGCTACAATGCTTACTTACCCTAAACCAGTCTATTTTAAGTTTGAGGGGTCTGTTGGGGACATTCTCTATATTGTTGCTTCAATTTAGAGTTTGAGGGGTAGGGATTAAAATTTAAGGGTTGGAAACGGGGAGTTGGTGCAAACAAGTTCTCTCCTCCCTTAGTTCATAGAGAGAGAAAGCTCCTTCCGGAAGAAGATGTTGAAGTTGCCTTCAGTGAACGTATACCCACTCTTTAGCTACAACTACGGTACCAAGGATCCCAAGATGGAGAAAGATATCTCCGTCGCCGATCGCCTTGCTCGTATGAAACTCAAGTATATTCCCAATTAAACATCTCTCTTTTAATAGCCTATTAAGTTATCTTTGCTAAATTAAGCATTTATGCTAGAAAAGTTACATCTTTGTGTCTATCCCGAATCTAGATCAGATTGATCACGTGTGACACTAGATCGCAATCATTGAAACATTTTCCAATTAAGGATTTCTCTTTTAATTATCCATTAAAAAATCTTTGCTAAATTAATCATTTAAACTAGATACGATAGAGAATGTTGTCTTTAGCTATATTTCTAAACCGTAGATCATAGAATCTCTGATTTAGGGGAGTCGCATAATGTCCCTGAATGGAGTGCGATACTAGATTTTAGAGATTAAACTAATGGAACCATTTACCATTGTATCTAAACACTATTCAATCATCTAAATAATAGGGGCTTGCTATCATGATACTCTTGAACTAGGGGCTACTTTTCATCCCTATGCTATTTAAGTTGGGGCTGATGATTCTTTATTTATTTTTTAATGGAGAAAAAGAAGAAGGGGGAGGAGAGAAGGGGAGTGTTTTGGGTTGATTTGGAAGAATTGAGGGGGATTGAGAAATTGAAAATTCTATCTTTAGTCCCATTTCTACACCCTAGATCATTGTATATCAAATTGATCATGTATGTTATTTTATTCTTTTAATTAGTTATTGGGTAAAAAGGTGGGACAAGGCTTCATAAAGGTGTATTATGTGGTCTATTTGTACTCTAGGTCATAGCGTCTGAAATTGATGACATGTTTTTTCTATTGAAAAATATTTTAGCTAAATTAGGTGTTTAAGCTTATTAAAAAGCTATCTTTGGCTCTATTTCGACATTCTAGATCATAGTATCTTAAATTGATGAACTTTTTAAAATTTTACATACTTATTAGTGGAGTGCAGCAATGTGAAATAGAAAAAAATAATTCCAATGCAATCTATGGTTCTATTTCTAAACTGTAGATCGTAGTATCTCAGATTTATTATGTAGTTTTTTTTTTTAATTTGTATCCTGGGGTAGGAGGAGGGGAAGGGCTTGATAAAAAGGCTACTTTTGGTTTAATTGTGAACCCTATATCAAAGCATATCAGATTGATGATGTGTTTAATTAGTTTGTATTGTTCTTGGGATGACAGCTACATGAAGGAGGGAATGAGGACTAGTGTCGAAGCCATTTTACTGGTATGTTTTCTCACTTGAGTCATCAATTGCTATCTAGTTATTTTCTTCTTCTTCTTTTTTAATGCTTAGTTAGGTCTGCAGAATAGTGGTTATGCCATTCAGCTTTTGTACAGCATTGAACCTTGTGGAAGTATGGACTTATTGACATGTTTGGTGTCATGAATGGCCCCGGTTTAATTTTGTAATTTGTTTCTAAGGATTGGTATGAGGAACTTTAAAAAGTCCTAGTTTACTCGGTGGGCATGTTTTTCGAAATGGCTTCACCATTATATTTGAACCCAATTGAAGATTTAACCTTGAAGACTATATAGCAAAGAGAAAGATCCTTAGGCAAGAGGTTATACAGTTATAATCAAGCACATGTTCCATGGGGGCATGTAATAGATTGACACACTTCAAGTTTCAATGTCGCCATGGGCTACTCTCGATATTGACCCATTATGACAGCATGCTTCTCTCATGTAGACTAGTCTGGGTTTAGTAATTTTAAGTCAACATGTTGGTTACGACTTTTGTTTCTTAACTCACTTTGGGGCATGCTATTGACACTATCTGGGTTCATGACTACTGCAAAGCAGTATAAATTTAGACCATCCTATTGGCTGCGATTCTATTATTTGTTATTAATAGTGGCCTGCTGTGAAGACACGGATTAAATTACCAAGTTGACTTCTTGCAAATTTGATGAAATTTACAGCTTGGCCCTTTTAGGTCCTCTTGTACGCTTTAGGTTTGGGCTCTTGTGAAATCTCTTCTGAAATATTTTCCCACCCTGGAGCTTGTCCTTTCAGAAAATTTATGAAAAACCATATTCTTGAAGTCTTGCTTGTCAGAGCAAGGTGCACAAAGGTTAGACACATTGTTAAGCTCATACTTCACTAACCGACACATAAAACAGCATACTATGTTCCTGTTTTCTAAGTGGTAGTATGCAGCAAGGAAAAGGCCTGGTTTGGACTTTGGGCTGCTACGGACCTAGCGTGAACCATTATGTTTGGCAAGCTATTTTCTTTTTGAAGTTTAATTTTGGGAACTGAAAGATACCAGCATTAGTTGGAAGAGACTAGAACTAGTAAGCTACTTAGTTCTTAGTCCCGGCTACCTCTAGTCCAAGGTCCTACTTTTGTGGTTTATCGATTTAGATCTTTATCAAGTGTTTATTGGTTTAGTTTCGACAGATATGCTGTTTTTTTCTTCTATTCTGCTTCTTGCACATCTATGTTTTAAGCTGTGTATTATATCATCTGCAAGTGGGTCGTGCTCTTTTGATGATATTAATTATTAATAGTTCGCAGAGGCATGTTTCAAATTTTGATTCAAGTCTGCTGCTTGCCTCGTTATTCCAATTATTCTGATATTGTTTTAATGGACAGATGTTTGAAAGCCAGGACAAATGAATAGGTTTGTAGGAGCCTAGGGATTTGAGATTTCTTCTACTTTTATGCTCGAGAAAGTGCAAGGCTGGTGTTTTGATTTACCCTTAAAGAAGGAAAAGTGTTTCAGGTTATAAAATTAATAAATTTTCACCGAAACTCAATTGGTTCTTTTATGGTTGGCGTGGGCTACTTCTTTTGGACTTGGTTTGTAATTGGTCTCAGCTCAACTGCCTGTATAAGGTTTTGCGGAGTTAATGGCACTGGCACAATTTTCATCTAAATAAAGTGACTTTCTTTCTCAAAAGATTTGTCTTTCTAATGAGGTTGAAAGCTGGTTAGTATTGGACAAGAGTGGAGAAGTGGATAACTTGGATTAGAAAGTGAAAGAGGTCCATATTGGACAAGGTTTGGATGAGATGTAATGGAAGAAATATTGTCTTTAATTTTTATCTTTTTTTCGTTCACAACCTAACGTCGTCTTCCGTGCATTTTGTACTAACAATTTTTACCCTGCAAAACCACAGTGACCGAGATAAGTGACATATTCAGGTTCAAAATTTCATCCTAAAACCTGAAAGGCATAGTTTTCTTAAGATTTGGAAATGATGTTCAACTGTGGAAAATTTTTGTGAATATCTTAAAGCTGTATCTGTTTGACATGCAAACCTGTCTGTTACATTCATGATGGTGACAACATTTACCTTGAGATAATAATCATGTTGCCCATCATGCTTAGTTTGCCATTATATAGGCTTGCAACGGAGGCAGAAAAATAAAGTAACTTATCTACTTTGGAAATTTAGCTCTATGTTTAGATCTTGAAGAAAACAACTGGCCAGTTTTGTTTACCACAACCTACAATTTTACGAGAATAACACAATAGGGCGTGTCCTTCCGATGAAGTTTCCTGCCAACTATCAATATGATAGGAGACCTAAGAAACCCGGACACGGACAAGGGTTTGAATATGGACACAGATACGGACACGGGACTTGTCAATTTTTAAAATTAAAATTATTATTTCATAGGTAATAAAATAAATATACATAGCATCTCATTATCATGCTTGTTCCATGTTCAATATCTCCTAAAATTGATATTGGTGGTAGTTATAGCCTTAAGTTGAATTTCTTTAAGTTAGTGACATGCAATGCACGCATCCATTGCGACTTGTGGGTCTAGGGTTCATCCCGTTGGAAATAATCTCTCTGGAAACAGGGGTAAGGTTGTGTACATCACAACCTCCCAGACCCCATAATGCCGGAACTTTGTGCACTTGGCCGTCTATATATATATATATATAGATAATAAATATACTGAAAGTAACTAAAAAGTATATAATCTAAAAATATGGCAACAAGCTAGCATATAAATGTATGTAGTCAACAATTTTTATATAATTAAACATATCTTAGATTCTTGTTTTCATTATGTATTAATATTTTCCTATGTAATATCAAATCTCAACTCAGGTAAACCTCAACTAAAAGCAAGTTATTGTCCCTTGATATTCCATATTGATTCTCCGTCACAGAATTTGAAGTTTTGAGAAAGAATAGTTTAGAGGCTTGCCAAACTGATTGTTTGACACATACTTCGAAGTGTCTTTTGAGTATGTTTGTCTGATGTGTCGTACCTAGACACTTCATCCATTTTGATGGGTCGGTAAAAGAGTATTCTTTCAGAGAAAGTTTTGTATCTCTCTTTGTATTTTCATGGTACTACCGTGATTTGTACTGTGAATAAAATGCTTCATGAATTATTTGTTCTTACAGGTCCAGGAGCATAATCATCCGCATATTCTTCTCCTACAAATAGGAAATACATTTTGCAAGCTCCCTGGTGGCCGTCTTAAACCTGGGGAGAATGGTGCGGTGCCATATTTTTTACTGTAATTGTTTCTTACGGCTTTAGATATGCATTAAACTCTTATTATTTTTTTATTATTTTATCTATTCTTTCAGAGATGGAAGGTTTGAAAAGAAAGCTGAACAGCAAACTTGGTGCAAATACACCTGGTTTTCAGCAAGATTGGAAGGTATAGTGATTATGTTCTAGTCTACGGGACAAAAAGATATGGAAGTTGGGGGCTGTTTTTCTAGTAATGTGCTCCTGTTTTCTGCTATTTAGACTCAGAAAACTTATTTTGTACAGGATTTTAGTTTTATTGATAATACAAAATTTAAGTTTTCAAAATTACCTTTTAGGGAATATGATAACCAAACGAGTTTCGTGATGAACTTATTAAAGAAAAAGTTTCCCGAAACCATTTTTTAATAACCCATTTCCGAAAAAACCCAACCAATAGTCTTGTTAATGCTTAAGAACAAGATAAGAGTTATTCCCTTTAGAATTTAAATCTCCCTTGGGAGTCTCTGTTTCAAAAGTTGCATGTTCTTCATGGATCCATATCCTTCTAAAATTCTTCTTAATGCAGATAGGTGAGTGTGTTGCTGTTTGGTGGAGGCCAAATTTTGAAACAATTATGTACCCATACTGCCCTCCTCACATAACAAAACCAAAGGTAAGCATGGAAGGCGGTATAATTGCTAGGGGTGGTAACGAGCCAAACCGAGTATTAGTCATACTCGAACTCGACACTACTCAAGCTCGAGCTCGAATCGAGTTTGTGTGAATCAAACTCGACTCCGCTGAAAATGTGAATACTCGAGCTCGTCTCGGAAATTATATTTTTGTCTATATTGATAAATAAATGTTTTTATTTACATATATTTATGCGTATATGGTAATACATATATAAATGGGTAAATTACACTTTGCCCCCATGAGGTTTATGACAATTTCATAATACCCCATAAGGTATCTGAAATTACACTATCCCCCCATGAGGTATATATAACATTGCACTTTACCCCCAAAAGTTTTTGGCACAAAGTGAAAATCAGCTTTAAGGTTGTAAGTTACTCCTTAAATTACCAAATTACCCTTTATGTAGCATCTGTTCTCTGACTTTTTAAATTTCTTAAAAAATAGGTTGTATAATTATTTCGTATATAACAATATATTTTCCTTAAATGGTGATAGTATTTCTCTAATTTTCACAATCATTAGCTTCAAAATGAATAAATTAGATAGTAAAGTTAAGGGTAAAATGGTCTTTTTCCATGCAAATCAAACTTGTATTTTGACTTGGGAGCAAAATGTATTTCAGATACCTGAAGGGGCATTCTGAAATATTCAGAAACCTCATGGGGACAGTGTGTAATTTTCCCAATATAAATATATTTCTATACATATACTACTTGAGCTTCTCGCAAGCTAAATGAGTCGAGTATCATAATACTCGAACTTGACTCAAACTCGAATTAAGTATAAAACTCTACTCAAACTCGACTTGTTTAGTACTTTTTAAAAGCTTGAAATTACATTGTGAATTCTAATTTAGTTCAGTATGCATGTCAAAGTAAAATGGTATCTTCTCTTTCTTCCTTTGAAGCCACAATGTACTCGTGCTTCTCTTCTCAAATTATAAAACCCAAGTTTTCTAAATATGGTTTTTTCCTTCATTTCTCCTAATTTTCATTTTAACAAGTGTTCCTTTTCTTTCTCTAAATGCAGGAGTGCAAGAAGCTTTTTATTGTTCATCTTTCTGAAAGGGAGTACTTCGCGGTGCCAAAAAACCTGAAACTCCTTGCCGTTCCGTTGTTTGAACTCTATGATAATATGCAGGTATATTGGTTGACTCTACATTTTCTTACGTACTGACAATATTTAGGGGTGAGAACGAACAAAGCAAAGCTGGGGTTTGCTAGACGCAAGCTCTACCCTATATTAAGCAAGCTTAATTTTAAACCTATCTTGAATCTGTAACAAAATGGTTACATGCCAAGTGGAGCTTGTATTTCAAAAGCTCATAAATCAATCTATAGCTTGCTTGTTTATGAAATGAATTAACACTCGAGAAAGGAATAGTGCTTCAGCTAATTTGTTAATGACTAATGCTCTATTTCTTATGATCAATAGTGCTAGAGCTTAGTTTTTTTCATTATTCTAAGAAAGAATGAAATGGCCTTTGCGTCTTTTTATTAATAATAATAATATAAATTTCTCTACTGATTGTGTTTGGATATTATTACAATAGCGACTTGAATGGATTGAACATATACATATGTGGTGGTCCCCGCTTGTTGAATTGAACAATGTCTGTATCCAAGTGTGATGGTGAATCTCTATGCCAACGGTGTATAGAAAATGTACTCTTTTTATAATGGGCACTAACGTCAATGCCACATAGTTCAGTTAAATATTGTGTAATCTTTACCTTTTAATTGCAAAGTTTTTCCCATTGAAATAAGTACCGTATGCAAGCATCCCTTTTTCTCTCTTGTTTCCCTGATGAATGCATATACCTTACTAATATGAAATAAAGCTTAACCTATTAGTTCCTCTTAATTTTTTCAATATGTATTTACTCCCTTCTCTTCTTTTCTTTGTTGGCAGAGGTACGGGCCGGTCATATCAACCATCCCTCAGCAGTTGTCGAGGTTTCATTTCAAGATGGTCCAACCTTAAATTTCATGATAGCTATGGGAGCTTTAATCCTGCAAACCTGAAATAGAACTCTTTAGACTTCTAAAACTTTAAATTTGCAGACAGCAAGGATGATTCAAAATAAATTATGACCCCCAATCTTATGCATTTTGACTTCTTGTGTGATGAAAATGATTTGCAAAACAAAATTCTCTTGCGAAAAAAAGAGATTTCAGCACTACAGTGCTAATGATGATCCAGGGGCAGCCTAGTCCTTTGCTTGTTGCCCCTTTTTCCCTATTTAAGGCAGCGTTTACACCAAGGCTTTCTCAATAGATCAGGCATGAAGATGAGGAACTTGGTTAAATTATTGTGCAAGCCTCGCTGCTAGGAAACATGCCGTGCTGTCCTTTAGTTACTTTTTTCATGCCGATCATATAATTTGATCATGCTTTTCATTAGTTATTTTGTTTGTATTAGCTTTTTGTTAGATTTCTCTCTCTGCATTGCATTGAACATTTTGAGGTGTAATCTATGTGCGAAGCTTTTTTACTTGTCATCTTAGGCCCGGGTTTTTTGAGGGTTATGACGACACCAGATGTAATCTATGGGTGAGAAACTATTTACTTGTCATTGTAGGCTCTGGTTTTTCAAAGTTATGAGTTATAACAACACCCTTTTGAATGAAATCATTTTGTTGTTCGAGTTCGTAATTCCTTAAAGTGGAAGTTTGTATTTCTTGAAAGTAGGGTGCCTATCCGCTATTATCGGCGTCTTATAGGGTGGGAAGGGTGCCGCATCACCAAGTATATAAGTGTTTTGATATCGATAATGGTCTATTGCGTCTCCCCTTTTGGAAGTTCAATGCCATGCCTGGGTGTCCCAGCAACTGTGTTGGTGTCAAGTTGCATAAATTGAATTTCAAGTTTAAGCCTTACTTCAGCAAATAAAAAAATTAGAAAAATATATAGAATATATAGCAATATTTTCAGAATCACACTGGTCCTCTTACCAGTGTAGGATTTTGTTCCGTTTTAGCTGTTTTGTTGGTGTTTCAACCACAGTTCAAGTGCAGCTCAAATGCTTACGAGTGTGCGTTGCTTGCTTGGGAAGATGTAGTTTCTCCCTTGGAAGAAGGTGGTTTAGGCATTAAGAGAATTAAAGATTGGAACAGAGCCTTTATGGCTAAAGCTGTGTGGAGATTGTGCTGTTTCACTCATAACTCCTCTTGGAAAGACCGAATTCAAGCTAATGTTAATAGAGAACAAACCTTTTGGCAAGCTAAGATCACCTCCTAGTGCTCTTGGATGTGGAGGAAGATCTTACAAATGAGACCTCTGCCGAAGAACCTCATCGGAAATCAAATAGGAAATGGCAGTAAGACTGTTTTTGGCTTGATCCATGGCTATGGTCAGAGCCTATTTGCAATAACGTGAACGATGAGATTATATTGGAGACCAAGCGACCTATCCAACTTAGGTACCTTCAATTGTCCTCCCTCTAATTCCAATGCTCCAAGGGAACTGCAGAATAACCCTAAGATTGGGCAGCGAAGGCGTGTGTCTTGTTCAAAGGGAATAGCTTGAAAGCCTGTGAGTGTGTACAATATATGGAAAGAAAGAATGATTGCTTGCACGGGAACACAGCTAAACCAGAGGTGGCAATAGTTCGAGCAGCCTGTGAAATGATTTGCGCCTCCTTGGGGAAGCTTAGAAATGTTGGAGATTCTATAGGGAATAGGAATTTGCAACGCACCTGGAAATTAGACAATCAAATTTTCAACAATCTGAAGTTAGCCTTGGTTTTCTTCTTGTTATAAAGTTTACCAACCCAAAAAAAAAAATTGTTTATTACCATATATGATTATGCGTTCGAGTAGCACCTGCATTCAAGTTGTTGAGTGTGTGTCATTCCTCATTCCGTAAGGTCTCGTGTTTGCTCGAGACTCGCGTTGTGGGTCTGATGAGGCCCACGAAAATGCCTCAAGGAGAAAAATAGCATTGTAGGCTGGGAACAAGGGGCGGTTGAGGAAGAGATGGTGGTTTGTTTATATTGCTCGAATTCTTGTGACATGGACAATTGTTCGGATTCGGCTTTGAAGTAGCGTTTTCCGAACTGGTACGATATGGGATTTCTGGAAGGACAAATAGATGATCGCGCGTCATTTTCATTCGAGGGATGAAGAAATTTGGTGGGTAGTTCTATATGAATACACAGGTGCTTCTGTGTTCTCTATGCATGTGTTGTGCAAAGATTATATACTTGTCTTCTTCATTCTATTCCATAATTCGATAGGAAATGATGGGCATAGAGTTTCGAGTGCCCGGACTCTTACGTTGTGATCATACCACATCAACTGATGGTGGGAGCGACCACAACCATTTCTATTCGTGTTGACACCCTATGTTTCGGCAGCATCCACCTTTACCAGTTTCTCTAACCGGTACAAAATTTGCACTATTTATCAAGTAAAAACCAGGACACGTAAGGTGCCAATATATAGGATCCGAACACGAAAGTAGAGTTAAAAAACAACACCCGAATAATCACATGAAATTAGTTCAGAACAATCTTAATAACCAAATTGTTGTCGTGTGGTATATACACACAGAAAATACATCACTATGCACACGCAACAATCAACCAATCGTTCCCCCGTAAGCACACAATACACTGGCAAATCCCAAACAAAAAGAAATAAATCGAAACAGAATAAAATTTACAAACACAAAATCATGATTCCGTACCAAGCTCAATTTTTAGCGATTTCAGAACAATCCTAGGAGTTTCTTCGGAGCAGTTCCTGTGGCACGGTACTTTGCCGCGGTCTCCTCTGCCTTGAGGAGTTCTTCGCCACGTTGGGCTTCGATTATTGCCCTCTTTTCTTCTGCTTTCTTGTGGATCATCACCATCTTGTTTTGCATTTTCTCTGTATATTCGGCCTTCTGTTTCTCCAATTGCTCCTGCATACGTAATTTAAAATATCAAGAAAACAAAAATGGCCTCTTTTGCTTACTGACAATCCCTCTCGACTATTTCAGCTCCAAATAAGGGACTACACCGGCTCCAAGCGGAGGGACACCAGTGCCGGCCCTATCTATTGGGTTGTCTAAGCCCGACATAAAAAATTTTGCTCCTACTATTATGTCACAAAACAAAAAAAGGCATACGAAGTCAAGAATAAAAAACAAAATGAAAGTTATGTTATACATTTTTAGCATTAATTACATCAAAAGACAATCCGATTATGGTTGGGCTTACTTGGCTAGAGCTGCTGGACTAGTCTATAATATTTTCAACATTGCTTTAATCTTTTCTTTGCCCTGACCCGGATGGGTTGCCCAAGCCCCTAGGCTTGTTGGGCTTACCCAGGGCCGGCCCTGATGCACACGTACACATACACAATTTAGTATATCAAATTCTCCTAGATCCAACAATGCAGGAACCTAGCGGATTGTCCACAAACTGACAATTTTAGGACAAATAGTCCGGAAGCTAACAGTCCAGCCCCTAGCAATTTAGTCCCGTGAAACAATCGTCTTTTTAACTTCTTGTTCTACAGATGGATTAAGTGTAGGTGATCGTTGCTACGTACTACTAATACGTATAAAATTGTATAGCACGGAATTTTTACCTCGATCTTTTTCAGTTCGGCTTCTATAGAAGCTTTCTTGCTGCTTTCCCATGACGCGATAGCAGATATCTTCTTCTGAGCTCTGTTCAATCATCTAATTTCGTGAGAACAAGATTTGGCATTGAATTTGCTTATGTACTAATGCTAATTATTATCTAAACTCGATGAACCAATAACGGTAATTTTCCCAAATAAGATATATTTATCGTTTTTGAAAATAAGAAGTACAACCACAAAAGCGGCAGCAATACTACGCCACTCTCGAAAGTACAAAGAGTTCAAACTTTAAGACGACATTTACTAAATGTATCACCTTCTTCTCCTGTATCCGAACTCAAAATTCATACATCATAGAAAGTGAAATATTTATCAATACTTGAAGTGAATTTTTAAAAACAAGTACGATAAAGAAACAGATAATCTAAACACTAAGCAACACGATAATCTCACCATGTCTGTTAAGTAAAAAGTAAAACCACAAAAGCAGAAACAATACTACACTACTTCAGAAAGTACATAAAAGAGTTAGAATTTAACAAAAATTGTTTTCTAAATACATCAGCTTCTCCCCATATTCGAACTCGCAAAGTCACACAGAACAAATTGTGAAACACGATTAGTTATCCTGAGGTATCCAATATTTGTGAGAGCATATTTTTTAAAACACGTACGATATAGAAACAGATAGCCTAAACCACGACCAATACGGCAATACCAAATCAGTGATGGCATAGGATCTATGGATACGTGTTTTGACACACTTTTTGACATACTTAAGCAAAACAATTGGATTCACATTGATCCAACGGATGAAGCGAGTAGAATAGATCTAATCATTGGATCAACGTAAATGCCTTACATAAAGTGTGTCCAAGCATGTGTGTCTGGATTATGTCCCATCAGTTATTAGCATTGCATAACAGGCTTAATACTAAATGATAAATCTCAAAATCACCACATGCCTATGAGTAGGTAACTAAGGATAAAGAGATACATATGTGTAAACATGAGGTTGTCCAAGGTTAGAATATCTTCTCCGAAACGAGTCAATCTTCCCGAGAACTTTTGTTTGATATAGGCAAATGGAACTCTACAAGTCGTCGAAGTGATAATGTACCAAAACTTTTAAGCAACTTTAGGACTATAGATTAGCACAAAAAATTTCATAATATATCTGATAGATTAAAAAAATTTCGTACTTGTTTTCAGCTTTGGATTTCTCACTTTCCTCCCAAGCCCTGACAAGGGATAGCCTCTTCTCGGTCGCAACACGCGCCAGAACAGCATCTGAAAACATGATCAAAAACAAAACCGAAAATTAGTCATCAAACCATATGAAAAACAATTTGGAACTATACAAGTAAAATGGCGAAATATTGCGATTATTATTTTCGAGTAACCCCATTACCTCTGTTAATAGATCCTTCAGCAGGCTTCTCTTCTACAGCCTCCGAAACCTCTGCAACAATTAAATAAAATTACAAAAACCGAAAAAACAAATCCAACATTGCGGTTCTTTGCTTCACTGGGTGTTTTAATTTTTAGAATTTGGGGATATAAATCGACAAGTATTCAAACAAAAACTCAAGATTTTCCATATTTTTCATAACTGGCAATAATTCGGTAAATTTATAACAAATGAAAAAAATATTCATCATGATAATTATTTGTTTAACTAGAATTTTAGTCCAAATCATGGAAACAATTAGTGAAATTCATTTAGTTTGGTTAGAAAGTATTTCTACCTTTTTGCTCAAAAGCATTCGTACCGTATTTGAGTACCCCACTCGCATTTTCTACCGTTTTGGCCCGAAAAAGCTATAAATTTTAAGGTAATTGTATCCAATTTTTTAATCTGCTTAAAATTTGCAACCAAACAAATCATGCGCAGTTGGCACAAAACCACACACGGAGAGATAGAAATATACTTTCGACGACAACGAGGGCCTTGGAGTTGTCGGGCTTGTCCTCCTCGGGCGGAGGCGGAATTACGGTTTTCTCCTCCGGCACATCTTTCGGAGACTCAACGGGTTCGGGAGCCGGGGCTGGCTCGGCCGGTGGGGCCTCCGTTTCCACCTTGGGTTGTTCCGTCGCCATTACTGAGTCCAGAGAGAGAGAGAGAGAGAGAGAGAGAAGGAAGATTCTAAGGTACAGCCGAAGAGGAATGAAAAATGTTACAGTCAATCTGTACTAAGCTGGAGTGGTTGTATGTATGTATGTATGTATGTATATGTATATGTCTGTGCTAGCATCCTAAAAGTACATAATTATAATTTTTTATTTGGGATAAAATAAATTATAATTTTAAGTGATTTCTATGTCTACAGATAATTAGATAGCATATTTTTTAGGATACATTAAAATATAATATTTTAATATTTTTATGTAACAAAAATATTAAATTAATCCTCGTGATATATTAAAAAATATAAATGTGATATTTTTATCATATCTAAATATTAAATTGTTATGTTTTAAGATTTCCTAAAAAAACGTGATATCCAATTATTTGTGGATAAAGAGAGTAGTTTTCAGTAAGACTCAATTTAAAAAAAAAAGGAAAAAATTTAAACTAGAAAAATAATAGTCGCCGGTCCAAAATTGATATAGCTGCCAAATTTGATTTTTTTTTTTTAAATTAAGCGGGCTAAATAGAGCCCTAAATTTACAATCTTTAATTTTTTTTCAAGCTTATAATTTGTTTTGAATGACAAAATAGGATATGACCATCCTAGCCAGCTTCGAATATCATATACAATCCATTCAAGGTGAGGTTAGAGGGGAAGGGTTACAATTAGAAAGATGTCACCGAGGTGACGAAGAATATATACTTCAATGAGTTCAAGGTAGGTTTTCATGAAAATTAATTTTTTATGATGAATTAAAATTTTCCAATCTCATATCCGTCTACTTCATATATATATATATATATATATATATATTTGCAAAAATATGCTTATTGGGATGAGGGGCACGAGGATGCGATCCGTAAAGCTTGGAGGCCAAAGGCAGGTAGACATTTTGTGGATTTCGTTTGCAAACAACGCACACAACCCCAACAGGAGTACATGCTAAACAATGTGTGGGTGGTTTGGCATGTGTACTGGGCAACTGAAGAGTTCAAAGCCATATGGTTCAATTATATTCCGTACCCGTTGGGAAAGGATGGTAAATTTTTTATTGATTTGTTAGCTTTTACAATTTATTTTAATTTAAATGCTAACTTATGCTCTATTTGTAGGAAAAGGAAAAGAACACGAAAGTTAGTGCAGCCGATGTGTATTTTGTATGCCACAAGAAGAAGGGCATGGACAATTATATTACCCATAAAGACAAAAAATTTGGAGTAAGCTTTTTATCAACTTTACGTGTTTATTTGAATAAAAATGCACACACATTGCATTTGCGTGGAAGTTAGTTACATTTTTCACATAAACTGTACTTATATATTTTACTATGTTAATTTATGGATTGACATTATTTTATGCACAAATTAATTGCAGAAGGAGTTAGAGAAGCAATTGGCAATTATGGAGCCGAGCCCAACAATAGAGGAGGAAGTCAAGAAAAAAAAAGAGATATACATCAATGTTGTCAGGCCTTCGAAGAAGAATAGGAGGCTCGGAACAGATCCTGCACTCTTAGGGGACCTCGGGGTAAGCACATTCTTTCTGCCGCTCATATGCTTGCGAAATGGAGTCCAATGACGAGTGGCAACAAAGGCTGGCCGAGGTTGAGGAGCGAGCGCGCCAACATGAGCAAGAGGTTCACCGACTGAGGAGGCAGAACCAGCAGATGAGCTTTCAAATCCCAAATATGGTAAAACATATGGTGGATGGGTTGATGGTTCCTTACAGGTCTTCCACACTTATGATGCCGCATTTTGATCTGGCTTTTCAACATTTACGAGATGATGCCCTGGGTGGTGACGACAATTTCGGTACTGATGACAACCTTGGCGAAGACGACCTCGGTGATGATGACATTGATTACGAAGATGATGACCTCAGCGGGGATGACCACGTCCATGGCGATGACAACCCCGATGACTTTCTAGATTAGTTATTTTTTTTAATGCAACTTTGATAATTAGAACCTGTAATGAATATTTTAAT
>MKEJ01030438.1:0-14270 GCA_001753735.1 Embelia ribes
TGAGTTTGAACTTTGAATCCCACCACCCCTGGGCAAAAAATAATTTTTTTAAATGAAATTAGATGATATTTTTTATGGTTCCACTGTCTCAAACCAGTTCGGTTTTGGGGAAAAATCAAGGAAGCAGCTGGTGCATATTCGGTGAACTAAACGTTCTTAATCTGATCAATACATGTTCTGGTTGAACTGGCAGCGCCTGTCTGGTTCCGATAATAAACCAAATGTCTTTGAAATCCATCCACATTCTTCACTTTCCTTACCCAACACCATTCACACGTACCGGCTGCTGCTTTGCAACTAATACTCGATGTAGTTAGGAATTCAAATTTTTGATAGAACTTTTGTTGTGGGTCCCTCTACCCTGGGGATGTCTTCTATTTTGACTTGCTTATACTCTAATCTGGAAAAAGCGAAAGATGGTTCATACATAATTAAATAAATATTAATTTTCTCTTAGTTTATCTATTGGTAATATTTTAACTGCTGAATTAGTATATTTTTTCGAACTTGATATTTTCATTCATTATCTGAAATGAGTATATGGCGATCAATGTCTTGGTTTAAGATTTTATGAAACTTAGACGAGTTATAAACTGTTGTTTTCAGTCTCTAGCTTTTTGATTCCGGAGATGCACGTATAACTGTGAATTTTAGTGATCAATTCTTATTGTGGATTAATATGAAACTTGGACTATTGAACCATTGAATGTTACGCTTATACTATGTTGTTGCTTACGTGTTTGCAGCTTTACTGTTTTGAAGATCGAGGGAATCGTCGAGTTGCATTAAGGCCGGAGCTCACTCCCTCCTTAGCACGACTTGTAATACAGAAAGGGTATTTGCTTGTGGTACTTTCCTCTTAGCAGTAAATTAAGGCCCATCACATGCACGGGGTTCCTTTACTAGATTAATTTTTGTCTTTGTTTTCAATTTTTTGTATTGATGTGCTGCTAACTTGTATTAAATTCACTGAATGTGATTTTTTCTTATATATGATTGAGAGAAAATCTTTGATAAATACCTACCTAAAAGTAAAACAGCACAAAGCTAAAGTTCACAAAATCTAGAACCATTAATTGAATCTAAAATTTTAAGTGAAAGGACTACCAAGTATGAGAGATTTATCTTCTCAAATATAAATACTATTTCTCTAGGTATCTATACCATGAAACTTGTTGCAGGGTTATATTAAATTAGATTATAGGGTTGGGAATATGTCAATTTGTTCTTTTCCAATTTACCCCCATTTGCAGCTTCCTAGTTTACATATATAGTAATCCATCAACTATTTGAATAATGGCTAAAAGTTGTCTAGTTTTTCTTTTTCAGTAAGTCGGTATCTTTACCATTGAAATGGTTTGCAATTGGACAATGTTGGCGTTACGAGAGAATGACAAGAGGACGGCGTCGTGAACACTACCAGTGGAATATGGATATTATAGGTGTACCTCATGTTACAGTGAGTGGCATTTCCTCTTTGCTTGTGTCCTCTTTTTATCTAAGCCACTGTAGATTGTATGACCTTATGGGTATAGGTGGTCCTGGTATAATGTTCTCTAGACAGTGAGTTTACATAATTTGGGTTTGGGCAGGTGTCTTATAATGTGTTGATCTACGTTTTGGTTGTGCAACTTCTTGTTAATTAGATTTGACAGCCTGTTCGGTACTTCAGTTCATCACATTTGTGCCTTACTATGGGAAAATGTTGCAAGTTAGAAAGGTTTAGTCATTAAAGTTGTTGGGCAGTAGATTGAAGCTATTGGGCTTATTTTTAAATGTTACATTTACATCAATCTATGAAGTTCACTAAGATTTTATATAATAGCCTCAACCATGTGAAAGTGAAGAAAATGTGAGATAAAAAATCAGGTTGCTAAACAAACTGTAAATTTAAAGTAGTGATTATAAGACATGTCAAACCATATAAAGTATGACAATGTGGTCTATGCTGTTTTTCTAGTTTTCTACTTTAGACCAGCAATATTGGTATTGTCATATAAGTTACATGATCACGATTCGCATATAACTTCCGGAAAAAGGCTAACTTTTTTAGTTAAACCTTGGTTGACTTAAATCATATTTGGCAAATCATCTTTGGCTTTGAATTCCCTTTTGCCTCAGGTTTCTTAGAGTTGATGCTTGATAAACGTTAAATGATAGACAACTCAGGTTGTTGGTGTTTCTATTAACTTTCAAACTTACTATGATTATGCTATTTTAGTTCTCTCCGTGCACAAGCTACAAATTTCATACACAAGCGGGCTTGGATGTCCGACATGCAGACACATATTGGGCCCCCACACCTCATTCAAATTTGTCATGCATCCAATTCTGCTTGTGTATAATAAGGAAATTAATCTCCTTTGTTATATGATTGGAATGATGAATTAGAAAATCTTGCATCACTTAATCTACGAGATGAAAGAGAACCAAATATATTCTTGGTAAGTGCCTAAAATGTCCGGAAATTTTCGTTTATTCACAAATTTACATCTTATATACAATTTAGATTTAGTTATGGACTAAGAGAAGCTATTGACACCATCATGTAATGGAAAACAATGCTATGGTGTAGCCAATAAGGAAGGATGGGATACGGGGCTTGTGTCTTCCGTGTTCACCATACAAAGTTATTAAGTGGTGTAAGAGGAGTTAAGTTTTTTAGTAATTGAAAATTTTCAATTCTTTGTGGATATAGAAAATCCATCTTGTTTGTAAGGATCATTCCGCTTGGGTTTGTAGATGGTGAGAGCCAGGGTTTTTGGTTCAAAAACTCATGCAACATGTAATATCTTAATAAAGTTATTGCACGTAGTTAGGAAGCTGAAATTGGCTTTCTTTCCTTAATTTTTGTGAAACGTGGCAAAGTAAAAATGGTGATTAATTGAATACCAGATTAACTTTCATGAGGCCGCCCAATTTCCCCAGCTTTTTTGTTTTGTTTTGATTGGTGGTAGAGAATGATGTCTCAATTTTCTCCTTGTTTGCTTTTTGGTCCTTCCAAGGGTAATTACGCGTTTTGCAAGTGACATGTATTGCAATGTACCTTTAAATTTTGAATAGGCATAGAAATTCTTTTGATATTTACCGGCATTTTTACTTGTCAAAAAGATAGAAGGAAAGAAAAGAAATAAATTTTTTTGAAAGGGTTAGAATTAGTCGCTTCTTTGAAAAGTGAAGGATAGAAACATAAGGAACTCATATTATAAAGACCTTCTGCCGTACCCCCAAAAGGTTGAACTCATACTTAATGGCTTATTAAGAGTTGACAGACCTAAAAAATCAAGCCAAACCATTTTTCATGGTAGACCGAGCATATCTTTTGTTGTGAGTGGTAATTATAAAAATATCCCCTAATTGCATGTCATGATATTCTTTATGTTAATTAATTCAATCTTGTTAATAATTCATGCAATGGACTATGATATTTTTAGGCTTCTTCTTTTTTTATCTGTGGTATAGGCTGAAGCTGAACTCATTGCCTCTATTGTCACATTTTTCAAGCGAATTGGCATCACAGCTGCAGAAGTAGGGTTTAAAGTTTCGAGCCGAAAGGTGCGTCAATTCTCTTTTCAATGACACTGCGATTTAAATAGATGATGAATGTTATTCGATAAACTACAAAGATGGGTAGGACAACATACAACCACTCTAAAATTATTGTAAAATGATAGTTCAATTTGATGTAGAGTTTGTACACATATGCCTCATAATGGGGAAGAAGAGTTGACATGGAGTTGCAGGGCTCCTGGGGTGTTTTAACATGGATAGTTATGGTTTGCTCGAACAAATTTTTTTCCTTCCAGACGGAACTACTATTTCTATATAAATGGTCTCTTTGCTCTCTAAGTTTTGTGAAATTCTTTCTTTTTTTCCGATAAAATTTTGTGAAATTCTAGATGTATCTTTTGTGTTATTGTTGTTTGCACTTTATCAATATAAAAAAAGCATTATGTTTAGAAATACCCAACAGAGATTTAATGGTCCATGCTAGTCATATGCTGGAAGGTCTCAAGTCCAGAATAGAACACATTTTGGGTAATTTGTTGGCACTAATCTGTATCATTTTTGTTTACCTAGTGAATATTTATGACAAGCCACAGCAGAAAACTTGGCAAATAAGCACATCAGAGCCAACAGATACAGAAATTACAGGAAAATATAAGCAAATACAGAGAGAGAGAAGAATCATTACTTACATTCCACAAAAGAAGCTAACTTGACAGCTCTAATCCATATAGGGAGCCGGATCAAGTGAAATGATGACTCCGACCTGAACTCAGGGAAGATCGATGGGGGAGAATTCCATCAGGGAATCGAGGATTGATCCAAAGATTGAAGGGATAGATGGGGAAGAAGGAGAGGAGATTAAGATGCAATTTTTAGGGTTTGAAACAATTGGGATAATTTACATCGTCTGGGAACTAAAGTGGAGTTAGGGTGAACTACGGTTAAAACCCTTAATGGGAGTTCTCAGATCTGCAGTATGGATGGCCAATATGGGGCACCCTTGGCTAACAAGATGAAGTCTCAGTGAAAATTTGAGAAGATTTCCCCAAAACAATTGTTTAATCTAGTGAGCTCGTAACACTAGTATCAGAGCAAATTTTTAACATGGCTATTGGATCCTCTGTCCAGCTAACATAAGAGGTCCTAGCCATATAAGCTTAGCAAGAGGAGTTCCAAAACGTCTTGGATCATAGTATGCAAGAACAAAAAAAGCTTTGCTACAACAACAAGAGCTCATGGAGGAAAAGAAGAGAGCAGATGAGGACAAGTGGAAGCTGTATAATGCCCAGATGCAGATTCTTATTCTAACCCTGGGGAACCACAATGGCTCAAGGGATGAATCACAGTCCAGAGAAGAAACCTCTCCAGAGATAACTCAGACTACTTCATCCCCTACTAAATCTATACTCACCACCACAGTACTACTAATCGTTTCTCCACCTCCAATACCAACCCTCACCTTCACCAATAACTTTAGTCACTACACTTCTTACACTACCACAAAACCCTAACCTTACCTTTCCCAGCCCTTACTTCCCCCTATTCATCCCATCACCGGTCCGACAACTTAGTATCAACACCCCCACAACCCCTCTATGTTCACGAGGAATTGTATGCCCCATTTCTTATTAGGAAACACCCGTACATCATTTCCCCTATTTAGCCAAACACCCGTATTTGCCTTCTCCGCCAAGTGGAGCACCTCATGAACAATAGTAGGAAAGTCCATCGCTTCCTTCCTCATCTTTGAACGAACATTGTAAATTGTCTTGTGAAGGGTGCAATTTGTAGAATTCATAGTTTTCAAATCCCTAAGTATGCATTTTGGCCTTACATTACTATTCAACAAGCGCAAAACAAGTTCCTTCTCTTTCGGCGTTAGCCACCTAAGATACGAGTGTCCTAAACAGTTTTTGAAGAGTTGGTGGTTGTGATGACCATTCATGACTTGGAAAAACCATATTGCCTGTGCCTTATCCATTTTGCACTTCACAAGAAATGGGCAACCACATTTTTTCGTTGTGGAGCCTGACTTTGACTTCCCCTCCACTTCAATACTCTCGGCGCAAGCTAATTTCTTGGTGTGAATACGTTTTGTTCCGCTCCGTTCACCTACGAATTTCACGTAGGGGCACCGAACTTTAAGTTCGATCTAGCCTTTACCACAACTATTCCTATGTTCTACCCCTTTTTTCTTAATCCACTCCGTTGCTTCCTCGAACATTTTGAATGTCTAAGATTAATAAGTGCATCATTAAGTGACAATACTAATCGTACAAGTTATAATAAACTATACAATAGAGACAAATTAAATTTGATCTCACCTCGTCAATTGAGAAGCGACTAGATGTATCAACAAGATTTGGAGATTTAACTTCCACTTCCATGCTATCATCAGCAATATAATCGCACTCACAATCCTCCCCCATGACATGTTTATGCTTATTAATTTCTTCTACCACTTTTTGTTTTTCACTTTGTCTTCTCGTACTTTGTCGTCAGTGGAATGAGCTTGTCAACATCAAACATTTCCTTATTGTCAACTTGCTCGGACAGTTGCTCGTAAAAAATGTGTTCTTCCTTTTTTAACCCAACCTATCATATTAACATAAACACATTACATTATATATTGATTGGTGATTAAAAAACATAAAAACCAAAATCAAGCTAGCTAATCAAATTCAACCAACGTAATGTCGAATGTTGTTGATGACATTCGACTACAAGATGGTCTATTGTTTTCGGGCAACTAACAGATTTAGACATTCACTCCATTCACCAACACAATATATGAATGTTTTACACTACATTCGTCATTTGGCCTGTTGAATGATATGATTCAACTGCAGCATATTGTTCATCAAATTAAACATTCGTCCATGTAGTGATTGAATGTCAAATCTACATTCAATCATTGTCTTGTTGAATATATATATTGACACAAAACCAGACACATTTGACACTTCTAGTTTCGAATGCGACACGGCTCATTCGACCTCTGAATGAACGAATGCGCCACGTAAGGATAAAAAATTAGGGTTTATCCAAATGTGTTGTAACCAATATTTACCAACTTTTTCGCCAAATATAAACATTATGAAGAATAAATAAACAGAAAAATTAATTTTTTACTCGTATACCTATGCACAATTAGTGTAATGTAGGTAGAGTTAAATATTGTACCTTTGAGTTCCTAAGTTATGAAAAGATGTCATTATCGTTGAGATATAGGTCAATTGATCTTCAAATATGCTCCATGTTTCTCCAATAGTGATAATATACAAGTTTTTCTTAAAAAAAATTAAGTATATTGATTGGATTAAAAATGAGTATTTGGGTTATGTGGAAAAGAAGTAGTGAGAGAGAGAATAAAAAGTCGGTAGAAGATGAAAAGAAAAAGAAGATTGTTGAAGATGAAGTGATTGTAGGGAAATAAACATTTTGATAACTGGCATATTGGTGGTTTTAGACATTTTTGTGGTGGTAATAGAGAAAAAATAATTAATCATTTTGTTTGTGGTGTACATAATGTAAAATAATTTTTAATAACGTGGTGCCTAAAATAAAAGGGTACCTTTAGCCATTTTTACAGTGTAAATAGAATTGACCTTTACCTTTTACCCACCTAATTAATCAGGAGCAACTTTTTTCCCCTTAAATTAGACTCGAGTTCTGGCTACAATCAAATTAGAATGGCTACCTAGTCATGTCTTTTGGCTTGACCAAGCCAAAGCCCCCACCTCTTTTCAGGGTTTGATGAGTGATGCGTTTAGGCCCTACCTAAGGAAATTTATCTAGGTCATTGTTGACATATTGGTTTACAACAAGGATTTGGATTCTTATTTACAGCACTTGCAACAAACATTGAATGTAATGGTGGAACATAAATTGTTTGCAAAGGAAAGCAAATGTTAGTTTGGCTTGCCTGAAATGGAATACTTTGGGCATAATATCTCAGGAGTCATGGCTGATCCTAACAAGATACAGAACATGTTGCGGTGGCCAATACCTAAAGCCCTAAAGGACTCGAGGGATTCCTAGGTCTCATAGGATATTACAGCAGGTTTATCCAAGGATATAGGGATATTGCTAGATGCCTTACTAACATTTTAAAGAAAAATGATTTCCATTGGACAGAGGAGGTCACAAAGGCATATAGATAACTACAGCCAGGAGTCACCTCTACTCCTATTTTAGCACTGCTTGACTTCACAAAGACTTCTGTGATTGAGTGTGATGCCTCTAGGCAAGGCATAGGAGCTGTTTCAATGCGGAACATCCCCATTGCATATTTCAGCCAAGGGTTCAAGGGAAAGATCCTCACCATTCAACCTAAAGAGATAGATTAATTAAGAAGTGACTAAAGTTGAGAAGAAACTTGGTATGGTACTTGTCTGACACTAAGAAAAACATAACATGAATACTTGTGAGATATGCGCACAACATATTCTTCCAGAATACAGTCGAGAAGTGAGAGAAATATAGATTTATAAGCATCTGCTTAAGCATGCATGGATCCCTTAGAGATTAACACAACATATTGTTTCAGGGTCAGTAATGAAGTGGTAGAAATAGAATTGATTTTTATCGACTAATCTCTCCTCATTTAGATCTTTACTTGTCACTTTCGATTTTTATTTTTTTTTGTAAAAATAATTTTAACCTTAAATTTTTATTTATTTTTTATTCATGAACGTGACATGCCATTTGTATATGATGATGGTATTTACTTTATTGTTTGAATTATTGATGACCTTTTCTTGTTTTGTACATTTAAAGGAAAAATAACTTCAAAAGCTGAAAGATGAAAATGATGACAACAAACTACGGGAGATATTATCTTGAGTCCACATTTGGTTGTCATAACTCATTATCTTTTGATTCATATGATAGAGACACTTAGTTGCATTGAATCACAACCCGTTCGCTTCTTCTGTTTCATCTGCACATTTTTATCTTCAATTGATAAAGCCATCCATCTTGTAAAAATTCATATATTGCATGTACTTTTTAAACCTATGCCTTTTTCAGCTATAATCATTTGCTGTTTGTGGTCTTCCACTTTGCTTTTTCAGGTTTTACAAGAAGTACTAAATTTATACTCAATACCAGAGAGTTTGTTCGGAAGAATCTGTGTCATTGTAGATAAGGTCAGTGCTGCTTTTAACAATTTTTACTTTTTTTTTTTTATATTTCTGTATCGATTATTTTGTTACCAGGATCACTCTTTCCGGTGAGGTTCAATATCTGGTTCATTTATGTTAAGTCACTGTTACTACAATGGTCCAAGCTGTGTGATTTAAAAAAGAACAAAGGAGAAGAGAGGGGAGGAGGGTGTGTGAATGTGTGTGGTGTGGTGTTGGGTGTGTGTGTGCGGGTGTGTTTTCATTCAATCGAGTTTCCTTCGCCTTTGTATATTTGTGTGACATTGGGCTCAATAATTTTTGGTCATCTGGAAATTGATAGTTTCATGGCAGAGTTTAACTGGCAGGAGAAACCCTAGTCAATGTAAGAGTCAATACTATTTAAGGTTATTGATGGGGAACCATCATCTCCTCTGTCCAACTTATTTTGTCCTCTACAAGAAAACCAACTTTTTATAACCAACACAATAAATGAATTAACTACTTTAAATAGTTAAGTATTTACATATCTATCCCTCATGATAAATGGTATGCAAATTAAAAATCTAAAGTGGTACAAACTATAAAACACAATAAATAATGGTAGTTCACTAAAATTAAAATTTTTTATATATTTATTTTTTAATAAAAATGAATTAAATTTTTTGAACAACCCAAAATAAGAAGATCATCTACATAAATTGGACGAATGGAGTAGAAAATTTATA
Organism: Embelia ribes; assembly: GCA_001753735.1. Classification (NCBI taxonomy): domain Eukaryota; kingdom Viridiplantae; phylum Streptophyta; class Magnoliopsida; order Ericales; family Primulaceae; genus Embelia; species Embelia ribes. The sequence continues at coordinate 9,362 of MKEJ01030438.1, forward strand.
GAAAATACTTATGAGCTTGAGCAAAGGTATAATGTTTTCGGAAACATCGAGAAACACACTCTTACCTAGATAAATTTTGCTCTTGTACCTTTTTGTATTTATTTGCTATGTTGTCATGAATGCTAGTATAAACAAAACAAAAAGAAAAAAGAAAAAAAAAGGCTTCAACCCAAACAAGAGTCTACGGTATCAATCCATTATATTATTTCATTTCTAGTTTTATTATCTTTTAATCATATCCTGAAGAGGGGTGAAACAATGTTTTGGATTTTGTACTGGTAAGTCAGATCAGTAGGATTGTCTAGAGTTAGCAAGCATCGATTTTACTCATTAGAACTGTTATTCACCTATCAGCTTGGCTATTCCTTATTTCGCACTATTTTTTTCCTCTCGCAGTCTCTTTCTATTAAGATACGATGGACAAAACTCGCTGCTTATGGATTTCTGTCTATGAAGCACTCTCTGCCCAAAACTATAAAAGTCCTGACATCAATATATACCAAAGACGTTATTCTTGTTGTAAGAAAACTCGGAGATGAAAGAAATGTTATAGCACCGTTCCCCAATAGCTCTCCTCCTTTTGTGTTGAAGAGTTTATCATTTCTAGTAGATTTCTTATCATCTTAATCGCTGACTCCCTCCCACATTTGGTTGAACTGCACCTCGAAGACAGACCAATTATAAAATCTCGTGATTTCTCCTAGGACGTGCATATAATTATACCTACCAAGCACACTAGAAAATGGTATAATTTTATCGATAAAGTACCAAGTATTAAACTCGAGCACTCCTACTGAACCCGAAAAATAATAAAATAATCTAACACGCAATTCACTATAAAGAATTCAATTCACATCAGCTGTTTAATTAAATTACTCCCACAATTCCTTCTTCTTTTTTTTTTTTCCGAGCTAAGTAAAACAAATAAAATAATAAAGCAGTAAACACAAATTTAATGATATTAATAAAAATTTTGTCCAGATGAGAAATCCAATGAATTAATTTCCTCTTCATAATTCTTATAATTAATGAGCTCCAAATAATATTAGTCTAAAAAATCATTGATGTGTATTATCTAGTTTAATTCTACCTAGTATATCATCGGGTGATTGCCAGATAACATAACTATGCCTAGGTAATTTTTAAGATACTTAGATATATTAACAACCCCAAATTTTAGACTAAATCAATTTTCAAATTAAGTTTATTAAAACACACACATCAATGATTAGGGAGAATGATTATAACAAATACAACAAGAATTGAACAACAACTTATGAAAGAAAACATAAATACATAGTAAAGATGATTAATAACAATTAAAAATAAAAGAACTAAATAAAACTCACAAAACTTTTATTGCAAATATGAGTTCTCCAGGTCTCCACAAATTCTCCACCTTAGCCTCCAAAGTTAACCAAAAAGAAAGATCACGAATTAGCGTTACAAAACACTTTTTGTCTCTACAATATAAGAAAAGGCTAATTTGCCCCTATTGAGTTGTGTTTCCACTGTAAAACAGCCTTTAAACAACAACTAATATTAAATTCCGCCACAGCTAAGGCACCTGCCTGACTAGAAGTAGTTGGATCTACCTAAGTGCTTTTGGATCGATCGTTTTGACGACTTTGATTGACCCACTTGGATCAATCAGTTTGACAATTTAGATCTATCCAAATGTACTTAAATAAATCAGTTGGACAACTTTTCTTTTTGCTCGTTTCTTCAATATCACTCAATCATATTATCTTCCAACACTTCAATACTGCGATCAAATCATCCTTTAATCATCTCGAGTCTCAAAAAATTGTGTATTCTCATTGTTACTCCCAAACTCCTTAATTCTTCATTTTAAGCTGCAAATCTGTAACAAACAAATAAAAATCCGTAATACCAAAATATAACGAATTTTATATAATAATAGCAAGATAAACAACTTAAATGTACAACTAAGGCATTTTTAAGGCTTAATCCCACCCTCTACGTACACATTACTAGTCCCTAGCGATGCAGTACGTCTCAAAGGTATAATCAATGTAAACATGCAACTCCAAAGGGTAACGAAAAAAAAACAAAATAAAATAAACAAAATGTCTCAAATGAATGACAAAATAAAAATAAAAGAAACAAACCTAACTCACTTTCGTAGAAATCACAAATGCATTTAGTATATGCATTAAGACTTTAAACCCTAGGTGTCCTTAGTAGACAAGTATGATCTCGTGAGCGTTTATCAGGGCAATACCCACAAACATTATAAATTGATTTCTATTTTTTCTTAGTAAATCATAGCAAAATTATATTTTTGGTGAGTTGTTATAAAATCAAACATGTTAAATCAATCTATCATCCTAAATCCTAGTGGACAACATCTTTAACTAAGTGGCTTGCACCACTTAATTATAACCACTCAAAGAAATTTAACCCTAGTTATGGCGAATTCTCTATGAAATAATAAGATTGCATTTGAATTCAAATTCCTATCCATAATTAAACTTAAAATAGGTTTGAAAAAGGATATATATACAATTAAACTTTTTACATTCCAAAACTTTAAGTTGATTGTCAATGCGACGTCATTCGATTTAAAATTTACCTTATCTCTCTAGTAATACTCCGTTATAACTTTTGGATGGTATTTGTTTTTCTTTTTATCCAGCCATTTTTCACCCTTTATTTATATATTTTTTTTATACCATCGTTGGGCTCTTTCACTTTTTCAATCAATTTTGGCCTTTAGCTTTAATCTGCTTTAAACAAGTGGAATAAGTGTAGACAACCTTCCATCAAAATATTTTTGGATCAATTTCTTTCAAAAAAATGTTTTCATATATTTTCAAATTATTCCAAAGAATCATTAACCTTCACTAGTTTAACTTAAGCATGGCCATAAAGATAAGTGCAATAAACTAGCTTTACATGTCATTTCATATAACAACTCAAAATAATTTAAGCACTTCCATAAAGCAATGGAACTCATGAGCGCGCACACACGAGATTATTCTCAAAACCCCCCGATCTGTTTTTTGTCAATTTATTACTACTTCTCCTTATCACAGTTATGATCTAACACATCAAGAATGCAATGATATGATAGAAATGACGCAAAGTAGAATAAAAGGCACAAATAAAATTTGTAACAATTAAGTAGCAAGAACATACGCCAAATAATAATCAATGCATGCAAAAATAACATTACTGCTTCCACAAATACTGCTACTGCTCATATCCCCACTTTTCGTACATCTTTTATCATAAAACTTGTCAAAACACAGACTATAAACCAAAAAAATAAATGCGATCATCATATCGAGTGGAATCAATAATATAAATATAATCGTGCCCATTATCAATACATGACACATATAACAATGAACAACACATTAGCTAGGTAATGGAAATAAGATAAAAGCAAATAACATCATTATGACACTAAGCGGCTAACATAACATACTAGAAAAATAAAAGTAGAAGAAAATAGAAAAACTTTTATCTAAAAAAATATCACCAATTTCATATTGAAACCTAAATTAAGTCTAACCCATGAAATTGGTGTATTCACCCCCTACCTAAACCAAATATAATCCCTATTTTCAATAAAGTATGGAGATAAATAACTATATAAAAAGAAAAGAAAGTAAATGAAACAAAAAAGAACAAAATACATACAACAACGCCCAGTCACGAACAATACGCTCAATCATAATCGGATTGATTGCCAATATCCACTCGATTGGGTGTATGCTCTACATATCCTCTTTGTTGAACCCTAGATATAGTATCACCAACTGACCTCTCGTCATCTCCCTCCAATCTAATCGGAAAACTAAACTTAGTTTCTTTCTAAACTAATTCATCATCTCTCAAAGTATGATCCATCTTCACGTCATCATAAAAAAATATGCCATCTCGAAGCCACCTAAACTCTCAGATTCCCTTCGAAATGCTTTCTTACGCAGCCCAAATAATACTCTTTCTAGAACAACCCTATCTCGTCTAGCTCAAGACATGTCCTCACACATTAGTACAAACTCATCCTCCTTCCTATCACTCAGCTCGTGTAATAGTTGGACGTTAAATATATTTAAAGAAGCTTTCTGTTGTCCCAATGAAATCTCCACCACACCACTACGATAATCGATAAGTGCATTGACGTCGCAAGAAAATGATGTGCAAGAATGATAGGAACAGAAGTAGCTGTGACGTAGGTATCCAATACTACAAAATCGATAGAGTGGATGAACTTGCCTATCTGCACAAGTACATCATCAACTATGCCCATTTGCAATCCCCATTACTGAAATGCAGTTTTATCTCGATAGATTTTAGTTCACCTACCCCCAATTGGCTATAAATATCATAGGAAAATAAGTTCACACTAGCCCCAAGATTGAGTATAACATGATTAACTGCAAAATCTCCAATCACACACGAAATAGTAGGACATCCAGGGTCCTTGCAGTTAATAGGAAGATGTGATTGAATGATTGTTCTTACACTAAAGTAATATAGATTTGATCATTCTCATCAATCTTTCGTTTGTCAGTACACAAATCTATAAGACATTCAGTGTACACAGAATCGTATCCTATGACGTCTAGAAGAGATTCATTACCTTTAACCTGTTTTAACATCTTAAGGATTTTTTCTTTATGGTCAAATGTTCTAGGAGGACTAAGTCTTTGAGGGAATGAGTCAGCCTTAGTTTCCAAGAGCCGCTTTTGCAGTCTAATAACTGGTGGAATTTTGGGATTCCGCTACTTACTAAGTGTAGGAAAAGAAGGGAAAGAATAAAAAAAACATGAAAATGAATGCGATTCGACAAAATTTTCAGTACTCTATTTGAGGAGTCCCTGGTAATGGCACCAAAAACTTGAATGCTCCTTAAACGTGCAAATTTAGAACCTAA
>MKEJ01030439.1:0-11636 GCA_001753735.1 Embelia ribes
TCTATTGATTATACAAATGAAAATAATGATAATAATAATGTTTAACAAGAAAGGCAACATATCATTTCTTAAATTGTAATTTCAGTAATCTAAATGATATCTTAACCTAAACAAATTAGTCATGTTAAAAAGATATTGGTATAGCCGGCAAACAAGTTAAACACTAATCTCTTTAACTGTAAGGCTTTTTGAATAAGATAAAGCCTTCCCTTATTCCTTATTTCAAAAGACTAAATGTAATACGAGTGTTTGAAACTTGTAAGTGCATAAAGTGGTAGTATAATGTATTTATACTAGCTTAAAGTCTTCTCCTTAAATGGCTTTGATTGAAAATGTGTTAGTCTAGTAATATGGTTTTGATTGGAAATGTGTTTGGCTAGTAACATGGTTTTGATTGGAAATATGTTGGTTAGTAACATGGCTTTGAAAATAATTGTAAGCTCATTTGAGTAAGCATAATAGGTGAATAGTTTTTATGGGTTTAACATTTATCCTTTCCATCTTTGTCTAAATTGGGGGATTTTCTTTGAGAAGCCTCGGGATATTGTTTCGGTAACCAGTTCCTCGAGTACGTTTCCTTTAGTATTTCTACATTTAGAACCAGCAAGAATTTTTTGGCCCACACCATAACACGGCCCTAACGTCATTTTTCATGGATTGCAGAATGTATAGTGTTGGGTGGACTGCATCTGGAGAATTTCATTGTTTAGGCATCACCTCTTTGGGGTCTCTTGTAAATATTCGGGCAGTATCATCAGAAACCGGAGTTTTCAAATTTTCCCCCATTTCGATTTGCAGTTTGCATACATACGACAGTTTCGTGGTGCTGCTTCCATTGAAAAAGTGGCCATGATCATGACAGATGCTACCCTTACAGATTCAGTTCCCTGTTTTAGAAGTTGTGGATGGAACTAGGTGACAACATATTCTTGTACATCAGATAGATAGAAGCTTAATTGTTGTGCATTGGCAGTCGTGATATCTTAAGTCTATCAAAATTAATTTTTTATAACCTAGCAAAATCTGTAAAGACGGGGTTTACAAGTCGTCTCCGTAAACCCTTTGACCTGGGGTTTCTTCACCAGTGGGATGTAATGGTCATACATTGGCTCAATGAACTCCATTTCCTTATTATATGTATTTTTGCCCGATTTCATTAATGCTTTGATTGCTCAAGGTTCCATCTCTAGAGTAGAATTCGCAAAGCTGCTAGGATTTTAGTTTTGATATAAAATAAACACAATGAACTGAGCTATGCATAAATAGGTTTGGGCTCTTGCGAAAAGATATAACTCAAGTCTGAAACTTATTTAAATTTAAATTATATAGAGAATTAAGAACTTTCCCCATATCGTGTTATGCAATATTCTGTGTTCTGTACAAAGCACCAGTTTTATACTAGTTAAAACAAAAGAAAAATAATAATATCGATATAACTCGACAAGTGGCAACTAATCACTCGGTGGTATGGGGTGCATCAATAAAGTTGCTAGTACTTATTCCCATTTTCATAGGTTGTACAACAAAAGAAAAAACAAGAACTTTTCAAAGCACCAACTAATTTCAAAATTCAAACAAACGTACTTTCAAACAAAATACAATTACCTTTTCTAAAAATTTGTCATTTATACTAATTTGCCAAACGGTACTGTGCTAAGCCCATCGTTTCCTTTCCCCTTCTTCTGTACAGACAAGGCCGAAAAAAGAAATTGAAAATCTCTACAGCAAGGAAGAATATGAATAAAATTCTTGCCCAAGTGGCTGTTAGTAAGACCTTTCTTTTCACACTTCACTCAAAAGACTCCATATAAGAAAGTCCCAACTTTTTGCTTCGCGAAAAAAAATGACCAGAGTATCGGAAACAACTCAACAATGTTGATCGTAGCCAGACTGTGAACTTGAACTTTAATACATGGAATTGCAGGACCAATTTTAGGAATCACAGGAACACAAAGAAAGCTCAGGAACATGCCTGAAATTCAGTCTGGCTTATTAAAACTGGTCTATGAACACATATAATCTATTAATCTTCGTTTAACATGAAATTGAAGAATGCTTTCAAATTTGAGCAGGAAGCACAAACCTCATTCCCTATCATGCCATTTAAGTACATAAACGCATCCTTGAACCTCCGATGGGAACATAAGCTGCTGATAGTTATTTCATACAGTGCCCTGTCGGCCACAACATTTCGCTCACACATTTTTTTCAAATGCGCAAATTGCCTTTTCAAAACTAGCCTCATTGCAATATCCTTTGATCATAGTCTGATATGTAAATAAATTAGGCACTCCAAAACAATTAGTCCGTAATTGGTCAAAAAAATTCTCTGCTTCCGCTACTCTTTTTAACTTCCAATACCCAACTAGTATATAGTTACAGATATCTACACTATTTCCAAGCCCATCACCCGTTATATTCTCCTTGAATATCTTCAAAGCATCATCAACTCTACCCCTTTCGCTTAACCCTATAATACAAACCTTGCAATGTTATCGACCCGAACAATCCTTTTTTTCCTCTAAAGATTAAAAAATTTCAAAGCATCTTCTTCGCGACCAGCCTTGAAGAGAGCCTCGATGAAAGATCCGTAAACGCATGTTTTGGGAACGTATTGTTTCTTCCTCATCTTCTTCAACAAAGCTTCTGCTTCTTTGAGCTTACTCACACTACATAACGACCTAAAATAGGTCTCATAAGCCACCATCTCCAGGACCACACCCTTGAAGTTCAATTGGAAAATTACTCTCTTACCCTCTTTCAAAAAATCATTTTTCGACATTGTACAGCAATCATCTGCCACCATTTTGCAAAACAACTTATTTGCTTCTTTAAATTTACCCCTTTTACAAAGTGCAAAAAGAAAATCACCAGACATACAAAGACCAATCGGGCAGTTTCTTCTCACCAACTTCTTCAAAACCGAATCAGCTTCCTTTATATCCCCATTTCTACAAAAACACAGATACATATCAATATAACTCAACTCATCAACCTCAATCCCCTTATTATCCATTTCTCGAACAACCTCTTTAGCCAATGCACCATCATTTACTCTACAAAGTGCCCGAACCAAAGCCTCGTACCCCTCTTTTCTCAAAACCCTAGAACCCAACCAAACCCTCTCACATATCCTCTTGATATCACAAGCCTCACCATACTTGCATCCATTTACAACATAATTAGATACATCGATTCGCAATTTATCCCCACAAATCTCATCCCACACAATCTCAGCATCATCAATTTTTCCATCTTTAACTAAATAATCCAATACTAAGCTACATAAGAAATGTTCAGAGGATTTATCTCTATCTCTCATAGACTGAACAACAGTTTTTGCTCTCCCGAGCTTCTTCAATTGCGATAAATGCTCGACTATGAAAACTGAAGCCGCTGAGTCGATGGCGTGAGGGCGAGTGAGCATTGAGTCTAGGGTTTTGAGAGCTGTGAAGTTCCTAGGGTTCCGTAAGAGTGTTCTGGTGAGGGTATCAAAAGTTCTGAGGTAGTGTAGAGGATCAATACTAGTATACTTACATATAAACCTACGCATTCAAACGATAATTCTCTCATTTAATTCCTCAAACGAGAAATTTGGTAGAAAATCCGAGGAGAATTCAAGAAATATCACGAGAATTACTACAGTAAATTTTTTGGTGACAAAATCTACTATTCACAATTTCTTTGTGCACATACAATCTCACATCAAATTTTCTACATTTAACTAAAAAATCAAATATATGCTACATAAAAAAGTAATTGTCGGAGGCTTCACCTTTCTCTCTCATAGTGTTTGCCGCTGAGTCATTATGAAAACTAAAGAGGCTGAGTCGATGGCTTGTTCATGAGTAAATATTGAGTCTAGGGTTTTGATAGCTCTTTCAGATTTTTTTTTTAGGGTTTTGTAAGAGGGTTTTAGTGAAGGTAATCCATTAAGCACAGAGCTTTATATAATTTAAGGTAAATTACAGTTACAACCTCTAGTTAATTAACAGTGCAGTTATACCTGCCAAGATTTGCGAAATTACACTTTGTTCGTCGCCTCTTAGAAAGATGGAACTAGAAATTGAGCTGATCGGATACCTTTGGATGGTTTCAGTTTCCGGCAAACACTGCTGGAGCCAAGAATCTCGCGTAAGGGGGCGCTGCATAGCTGTAATTATTGAAAGTTCTCTAATTTTACATAAAAATTCTATCAAATTTTCGATGCCTGATCACCCCTCCGCCGCTGCCGACAATCAGGATTCTGACACTTATAAAAATTGAAAGATTTACTAGCGATTATTATCAGCGCTTGTAAATATTTGCAGTAACAGATTCCAGCGTGAGTTGACCAACAGTAGAAACGTATTTCTTGTTTTTAGTCCAGGCTACATATTTTGGTAAAATTAATCTTAGTATTTAAAAAGCAACTATTGATTTCAAGATTTAACAAATGCTTATATTGTTCCCAAAGCTAGTAACTATCATATATGGTCATTTATCTAGGAAAGAATATGTTGGAATGCAAAAAACTTGAATGCCTTGTCTCTTGTAAATAAATTTGGTTCAGATTTCCTTTTTGTTAATCAGTCGATTGAAATTAATTGCAAAGATTACCACTCAATTTGAAGAACTCAGTACCCAAAGCAAAGCATACTATCTAAGTGATATGCAACTGCTCAACTAAAGATGAGAGACCCTTTAGCAATCATGGTAAGAATTTAGCTTCTAATTTTTATTTCAATTAACCAATCACTCATTTTTGTTTTCTGATTAAAATAATATTTTTGAAGTGCTAGATGTAGAAGTTTATGGTATTTGTACGTGACAATAAAAATATGCTAAAAACCTCATTTTCTTTTTTCGAATTCTAGAAGTCCGCTTACTTTCCAGTAACAAAGGCTTATAAATTGTGACACCATATGGCATTACTACAACTGATGGGCCAGATTTTTAAGTGTTTTCTGAGCATTCCTTTGAGCTAGTATCAAGTCTCTTTCAGTTTATTTCTAATCGAAAAAAAAAAAAAATCAATGCATCCAACTAAAACTTTTAGCAAATAAATTCCGCTTATAAGTTGAGCAACTAAGCGCTGTCTAACTTTTATGCAAAAAAACTGAGAAGCTAGAACTTATAAGTAACAACCAAACAAGCCCATGATGAGCTCCGGAGCGACCTGAATTGAGGACTTCCATCTTAAGTCAACTTTTTCGAGAAGGGATTCATCCTTTGCTAAAGGAAATAAATACATATAGTGAAGTGTTTTCACAAAAATCCCTTCATTATGGAAATGAAAATTTTGTGTCAACTTTACAAAAAGAAAAAAAAAAGCACACAAAACAATAAACCAGAGCTTTAAGAATCCTGCTTCAATGGCTGAGGGATGTTGTACAAGATTAGACCAATCACGAGAACCATACTACCCAACAGGAAAGATGAGCTCAAACTCGTGCCTTCCGGAAGGTATGGCAAAGGGAGGGAAAGAATATATATTGAAATTGGCACTGCAAACAAGGCGAAAGAAACTGTCAGCGAAAGCCAGTTCAACTACAGATAAACGCACGCACATACCGGCATACGCTGCTTGGAAAAGAGAGAGAAAACCTGTTGACATGATGACAAGGGAAGAAACGACTGCTGAAGAAATCTTCAGCAAATTGAGCACTGATATGTTGAATGCTATATTCGTAGCTATATACAGTAAGGGCAACAATGGAGCTCCATCGCAACCTGACCAACCAAAGGATATCAGAAGAATAAAACATCTTTCCAGAGGCCTTTTAATATATGTGAGTACCCACGCCACTATGAGATAGTTCAATTCAATTAGAAATTGGACAGTTGCCTAATGAAGAGAACAAGATCTTGGGTATTATCTGCCTACGAGATATCTGCGTCTGTAATGAAGGTAAGTTCAACATCTTCTTGTGTGTATAAAAGTTGTCTCCCCAACTATATTCACTTTAATCGCAACATTATATACGTGTATCTCTGCATAATTATAAAATAACTTCTCATAATAGAAATTATTAAAATTATATTTAAAAATAAAAAATATTTTTAGAAAATAAATATTTTTATAAATTGATTCCTACCAATTTTTCATAAAATTTTAAAATAGTATCCTATTCAAGATTAATTTTTCAAAATATTATCATAATAAGATTTTTCATGTGCCTAAAATTAACCTAAATAGCCATTAATTTTTTGTAAAAACAATGTCATAATAAAAATTATGCCAAATTCGATATTTTATAAAGTTATAAATAACTAATAAAAAACAAAAAAATATAATGTGCCATAAAAAAATATGAAAAATAAGTTTATAAAATAACTAAAATTAATATGATATAAAAAAAAGAACATAATACACAAAACTCATGTATTGCGCAGGTTGTACTATAATTATAGATATACGTATAGTTCATGCATATTATACATGTTACATTAGATGCTCCACATTCTGCATTCTTTTGCTAAGTATTGTATTGGTTTGGTTTGGTTTGATTTTGCTTTCGATTTTCTCTAAACCAAACCAAATTGAACTGCTAATTAATTATTGATTTAGTTTCTAATTTTTATTATAAATCGCTCGAACCGAACCGTGCATATCCCTAATAGCTGGTACTAAAGTCGCTTTGTAGCAGCTGTGAATCGCTACTTGTAGTTGGATTTAACATTAGTAACTAAAATTTCAAAATTTTGGAAAGTTATTATAAATTTTCAAATTTTAATTCGGACTGTACAGCCAGGGCGGAGTCAATAATAAAAAATGAGGGGTTTAATATTATAAAAAATTATATATCATAATAATATTTAAAATAATTTGATAGCATATAATTTTGTTTTCAATATTATTTATTTTAATATAAAAACTAATCTAAAATATAACATAATTGTTACGATTAAATTTTATAAAATATTTATAAAAAAATTGTAATCACATAAAAAAAATTTAACAGTAAAATATTTAATAAAATATTTAATAAATTATTTAAAATTACGAAGGATCAAACTAATAACTCCGTACCCGATTACATTGGACGGTATGTACCATCTATCCAATTATAATAATACTATTTGTATTTTTATTGTAGAGTATCAACAAGTGCTAGATTATGTGGTCTTAATGGAGAGAGAGTGCATGCGCCTACAAGATCATATAAAATTGGATATGTGAGGACCTACTTCAGGAGGTACTAGGTTTAAATTTATCCAGATGGGATTTTATCAACCGCTGGATGTTTGCGCATTACTTTTTTGAGCTTGGATAATGTATGTACTCTCTCGTCCAAAATTAATTGGATAGTTTAATTTGGTATATAATTTTATACAATTTCAATTTAATGTTTGAATTTATGTTAAATGATCTAAATTGTTCCTATTGATGGTTGATTTGATTTTAATCCCTAATAATTGAAAGGGTAATATAGATAATTTAGTTTATATTGTAATAATTGTTATATACTAAAATAGAAGTGTCCAATTATTTTTGGACATTTCGATTTAGAAATATGATCAATTATTTGTGGACGGAAAAAGTGTGTAATTTCTATGAAAGAAATAATAAAGTTAAGAGTTGGATTGAAGATGTTGAGATTAAAGACTTGAGAGTTAAGAGGAAACTCCAGTACTTGGGAAATTCATTTTCTAAATTTTTTTTTCCCGATATTGAAATTTTTTAGGAAATTCATAAAAAGAAAAATAAATTATACTATCCATTTTGCGTGTAAGAATAACACTAATTATAAATTACTATATAAAATTATTTTATTTAAAATATTAACCTTGTATGTATTTACATAACATCAGTCAATAGCTTACTAACTTTCAACTTCAAAACTATATTATTCATTTGATTACAAGTAATATCTTCGATTCATGTTTTCTTTCTATTTTTAGGATTAAATTTATGTGCTGTTTTAACGGGCAGTTTCTTGTCCTGTTCATAAAAAAATGATTTTTTTTTTAATTTTTGCACAAAATAATTGTTGTGATAAATTAGGTATTTTATTAAGATCGCAACAGTATTCTTCAAAATTTATTTGGAGATAGAAAATAAAATAATATTTCTGGTACTGACAATCGTACAAAATATTATTCGTATAAAATGATGCTAAATAAAATTTGAAAAATACTGTTGCGATCGTTATAAAATACCTAATTAATCACAATGATTACTTTGCACAATTTTTTTTTTAAAGTTATTTTTTAAGAACTAGACACGAATCTGCACGTTAAAAAGGCAAAGAAATTTAATCTTAATCCCCATTTTTATGTCATGTACTTGTGCTTTGTGTTTTTCGTTTAGTGCAGCCGTCTCCATTTCTCAAATAACAATTATGATTTTACTTACAAAACAAATGCTATATATACATCCCATACTTAGGTTAAAACTTGGCCAGGATCTTATCAACACATTAGATTGATTTATATAACCTTTTGTTTTGGATGTAACAAGTTCGGTTTATATGGCAAAAATTAAAATAAAAAAATAAATACAAGTTAACTTAAGATAGATTGAAGATGTTGAGAGTTGAGCTTTGGGTACAAAACAAATGCTATATATGTATCACCATCATAAAAAATAGAATTTTATTTATTTTTATTAATGTAAATGAGTTCACGTAGACTCGATTCACTTACATAAAATTTTCCCTATGGCTGCTTAACGCTAATAGTGCCCACGCAGTAAAATTGTAACAAAAAACCAGCTAGTTTAAGAAGTTCATTTACTAAAAGATGCTTTAAATCAATTTTGAGATCGTAATTAAGTCAGATAATGCTTCACCTGAGCATAATTACGTGTGCTCTGCTTGGTATAATTCTAAGAATTACAGTTTGAAGGTGGACAAAGTCGTACACATTTTTGTTTTGTAAGTACAAAAATTGTAATTCTTATAGTTTGAAGAAGTCATAATAATTGTAGATTTTCAGTATAATATACATTACCACATTATAACTCGAGGGTTCAGATGAATAATTTGGGTTCAAAGAGGTACATATAACACAAACCAAATTGAGTATTTCTAAGAATTTAATATCTTAACCAGTTAAGAACTGGGTTGGGCTTTTGCTTTGTCTTGTTTTCCTTTGGTCTTGAATGGATTGGGCTTGTTCTTCATTTTCTAACTCTTATTTATATTAGGGCACATATATAGACATATACGTAGGATCGCGGTTGGATTTATGTGTGTTAGTGGCTTAAGATGGAGACTTGAGAGTCGAGACTGGATCTGCACGTATCAGTGGGACGAGACTGGATTTGCCCAAGTCACTGATAATTATATTGTGAAAATGAGTTTGCGCTCTAAGGGTACTCTAGTTGAGTTCATAGATCCGTTGAATTCTATATGGTCGAAATTAGCATAAGAATGCCCTGTTATTAGAGCTCGACGATGAGGTTCTTAGTTTGCTTATTGGCGAATGGCCTTTTCTAAATAAAAAAAATACGTGACGAGGCCCATAAAGAGTTGTTGGTTAATTCGATACTTGTTTTTCTTGTTCTTTCATGACAATGTCTTTTTAGGATTTTCGTAATCACATAAGGGGCAAGGAGAGATGAACACTTCAAAGCCTATATTACGCACGCATGTCAATACTTGTTGGCTAATTTAAAGAAATCTATTGGCCCATTATCATACGGTCCAAATCCGGTTTGATTAATGTAAATAATGTAGAATAATAATATATTAGTAGAATTTAGACAGTCTGATGATGGGTTTGTGAGTTTAATTGTCTTTCTAATATCCTACGGGAACGATCCAATATAGGAGGATCTAAAGCATATAACTTTATTTCTATTTCCAGAAAAATTATTTTCAATGGAACTAACTCGTAACTTACAAATCGCAATGTAGATAAACATGATTATAAATTTATAAAAATTTAAATTAAAATTTTAAATACTATTAATATGAAATTTACTAAAAATTAAATATAAAACAACTCTGATATTGAGATGATAACATCCACAAGGACACCGAGAGTGACGGAAAATTGGGCACTTGACAGCCTCAAATAGGCACTCATGAGGGTTTTTGACTAAAGTACCTACCTAGATGACTAGGAGAGGAAACATGCCAGTGACAACTTTATATATTGCACAAACGAGTGATAACTTGACCTTTCATAAATAGTAAATTGGATTTAGGGTAAATTATAATTTGCCCCTATGATGTTTTTGACAATTTCAGATTATCCCTGAGATTTAATTATAATCCAAGTTAGTTTTTATTATATAAGAATCATATTACTTTTACTTAATTTTTTAATTTTATTAATTTAAAACTTGATATTAGCTAATATTTAACAAAAAATAACAATTTTAATAAAAGTATATTATATTTCTAAAAAATATTTTTTTAACAAAAAAATATATCAAATATACTATTTAAGGAGTATATAGTAAAATTTGGAGCTATTTATTATAAATAATTTTATTTTCGATTTTTTTCCCAAAAATTTTGGGGGTTTGCTACAATGGCCACTAAACTTTTTGGGGATGTGGTATAATTTTAGAAACCTTAGGGGGATTTTCTGAAATTGTGAGAAACCATGAAGGGGCAAAGTGTAATTTATCCTTAGATTTAATAGTCTTTTCATAGACATTTCAATAGTGGCTCGGAATAAGGAGGTAGCATCAGGAGAAATCCTCAGTCAAAAGCTGAATTCGCCAAATATACACAGTATATTTTTGTTAATGTGTTGAAAATTTTGGACCTTTTATTTTTCGTGCGGAAGCTTCGTTGATGCAGCCTCCATCGCACCGTCGTAATACATACAAGTCACCCATTTGAAAAGTAGAAACAATAGCGACGCTAGGAGCAAGAACGTAAGAGTATCATGTCTATAATTTAAAAAAAAAAAAAAAAAACAGGAGAAATGATTAGAAATGAAAACGTTATTTATACATGAAAGATTTGATGACTTAAGAATAAATCCATAGATCTCCACGATCTGAGCCAAGTTCGGTTAAGCGTGCTACTAATAAAATGCTCGTTTGCAAATTTAATCCTACTATAAAAGTGCGAAACCCATCAAATATTTCTTTCTTTTTTTATTTTGAAAATGTACCTTGTGAGAATAAAATTACATTAATTTTTTATCTATTTAAAAATAAAAAAAAGATAAACAAGTAATTTATCAAATTGGAGGCTATTAAGGCATTGAATAACGTAAATTACCATTAAATTTATGTGTTGAAGTTTGAATCCTTTTATAAAAAAAGGATGAGCGGCCCATATATATGCCATATAATTTTTTTAATTTTTTTTATGTTGAAGCATATAATTATTTTTAAATTCTTTTAATCTCCTAAAATAAAAATTAATTTTATTTGCGAACTTGCATTTTAAGAGAGTGCATAGAAAAATAAATATTAATCAAGGAGATGAGGTTGCCAAAAATTTATCACAAAAATATGTAGAATATAGGAATCGACGCTATAATAACCATCTTCTAGGTCGACAACACATAATTTTTAAAAAAAATTAAATTTATTTATAATTAAATATAATTATATTTCTTAGTATCTTATTTATTGTATATGTTTGATTTTAAAGTGCTAAAAAAGGATCTTAGGGTAGTATGGTCATTATATTTTTATTATAATAATGATAATAGTTAAAGTTATAATATAATAAATAAATTAA
>MKEJ01030448.1:0-14149 GCA_001753735.1 Embelia ribes
TAACTTGGACACATTATTACACAATACATATTTGCCGCTAAATAAATATATATCAAATATAATTATACAAAATATATAAACCTAATATATACATTTTAATTAATTCTTTTTCCGAACCAGAAGGGATTAATTGCCTCCCTTTGGCTCCACATAGATCCGGCCATGGCGAGTCCCTTGCCTTGGGTCACCCACGACAAATCAAAATATTAATAATTAATTACTTTGCTCATAGGAAATAATATTTATGTACTTTAATGAATTTTACAAGTGGAAAGCAATTTTTAGCTTAAAAATCTACACACGCTCAAAACTTTTTTCACAATCCTCTTGCATGCATTCTCTGAATTATTGGAAAAAGTTACCAAAAGTTCAAGAGATTTAAATTAATTTACTAATTTCATACCATTTACAAAATTTAGTTAATAAGTCGTGTGAATTAATTAAAGAGCTAGCTTTGATACGAAGAGAGAATAGTTCATATCTTTCTTGCATGTATTCTGGATTGTAGAGTACATTGGAGGATAACGTTTCCAAATCGATTGAGTACGCGTTCGAACAAGTGAGACATGTTAAGTTACCTTTCAAAATTGCTTTTGCGAAGGATTTTATCATAAATTTCTCAACGTTGATTTTGTAGCCTGTAAAAGTGAACGATGAATTTTCAAACGTTCATTAATAATATTACAACTAAAAAGGAACGGAAATGATTTGCCTAAAAACTTCACAAATTAGTACTTCTGTTCTTGCAAATGTCACTTAATTAAAGCAGTAGTATTATAACCTTGTTACTTTACTTTTTATTTTATATGCTACACACTAAATTAGAAGGAAACAGTTAGGTGCCAATAATTCATCCTGGGCAGTCCGTGCATATGATTCTGGGCTGCACTAAAAAAAAAAAAAATTGAGAAAAAAATATTTAAAATTTAAATTATTCGTCCAAAATTTAAGTTTTTCAATATCAATCTCTAGTATTTAATTCAGCGGCAAAGAATAATTGGCAAGGACGGCCAAGGATTAATAAGTGGAAGCTCCTTAAAATCAAATTAGAAAGTAAAGTAAAATTGATGGTTAACAGTTCAATTTCAATTTTCTATTTTCAAAAACTGAAAATTCATTTGTTTATTAGCCTTTTAGTTTTGGCATTCAAAAGCCGAGTTTTCTTATAAGAGTAATTTCGAAAACTCATTTTTCTATCTTTTCATTTTTTCAAAATTAAGCTGAAAAATAAATATATACTTCAACTTTTTATTTTTAGTTTATATTTGTAACTTAATTTTTTTATATTGAATTCAACCAAAAAATATATTTTTTAAAGTTATGATAAATGATAACTTTAATTTATTTTTATATTCAAAATTAAAAAATTTCACTCATGCATTTATTAATAATTATCTTCTGTTCTTAATTTTTCTTTCTAGAATCTAACTAGAAAATATATTTTTAAAATTACAGTACATAGTCATTGTGATTTATTTTATATTCAAAATTCAAGAAATTTCAATCATTTTTTAGTAATTATTTTATGCTCTTATCTATTTATTTCTAAATTAAAATATGGCAAAAGTTCATAAAATGTGTAGTTCTTTTTTGTATTAAAGTATAGACTACCTCACTAAACAAAAGTTATATAATTGATTGAGAAATTTTGTGGAGAGATTAACGAATTGAGGTGAGTTAAATTTTAACATGTGACCGTTAATGCTTTATGGTGCTTCAACACAATATTACATATATTTTTATATTTCAAAATTACATACATGTTTTTGTTATGCATAATCAAAAAATTCAAAAATACATACTGCAAAAATCGTCAGTATTTTTATGTTTAAAGTTTTTAATTGTTTGGGTAATTTTTATGGTTTGAAAATTATTTTTTTAGAAGTTACGGCCAGCATACAGAAGACTAAGCTATTAAAAAATCTCAAACGTCAGTTTTTAAAAATTGAAAACTGAAATGTTAACCAAACGAAGTCTTACACTTCAAACTTGAAATACGCATGGTACATTTCTTCCTACTGTAAAAAGTAAATTCTCCCCAACTTAAACTTAAGCAAACCAAAAAAAAAAGAATGGCACCATGACTAAAATTGTAAATTACTAGACTTAGTTTTAAATATGGATTTGATAAACATGCGAATCACAGACTAAATGACCGGGTTTGACAGATTAATCAGTTATGTGCATGCAATAAAGCCATACGTTAATGTAATTATTATGAAAAGCACACCGTTGTATTCTCCATACACATAAGTAGAATATCTTGTACATTCTAAGCTCTCTTGTAATAATTGTTACAAAAGACGTTAGAAAATCTTGTAATAAGTAGGTACAAAGGCCAAGATTTTCAATAATAATTATTATGAAAAGCACACCGTTGTATTCAAAATTTAGTTGTGCATGCAAGATTGATGGTATATAAAATGTTATGTCAAAATCTTGGATTTCATTTGGAATGAAGATGAAAAATTGTCGATAATTTTAAAAAGATTGTTCCAGGCGAATGTACAAATTTAGAGAAACCACACAACTTGTTCATGGGACAGAAACTACTTGACATAGAAACGAGACATTATATACTATAACACTGATATGAGATACCCTCTTTGATCGAATAGCCATATCTACATATGTACGTACATAATTTTTTTTCTCAGATTGCGAGTTAATCTAAAGTTTGCTTGCTACAAAGATGTTTAATTTGTTTAATTTTTGCTTGAATTGGATCTTTTAAAATGAATGATAAAAATAATTCTCATGATCATTAATGATTAGACCTGATGGAGAAAAATCGATTATTTAATATAAATAATGTCCGAGGAAGGAGAGTTACTTCTAATGCTAAAATTATTTAATATAATTATTTCTCCGCAATTGTACTCTATGAACTTTCATGCTATAATATTTTGAATTTACGACCAATTTTTACCTGTGATGATATTTTTAGAGAATGAAATTTAGGGCTAAATTTCAATACAAGAGGAGCTTTAGGGAATACGATCATTAGTAGTAATATATAAAATATTTATACCAATCTCGCACGTGTGTATAGCACATGTATCCTTCTAGTAACGAGAAAAGAGAGTAAAAAAATGATAGCTAGATTTGCGTTTCCACTACATATCATTACTTAGAGGGAAATTTCTCTCCATAATTAATTTTGAGTTTTTGTGCATTAGATGGTTTAGAGTGCATAGCATGTGTATACAAATAAATATATAGATTGTAATATACGCACATCTGTCATTTAAGTAAATTACGTTGGCACGGGCAGAGCTAATACTGCACTAGGGGGCTTTTATCCCCTCTAATTTTTTTAAAAAATTTAGTTTTGAAGATTCAAAATTTTTATTTATAAATTTAGTGTTCAATGTTTAATATAAAACACTAACAGTGAAGGGAAACTATATTTGACTAATTACTACCCAACTCAAATTTTTGTTTTCTACACATAAATACTATTTTCAGCATTTTGATGATCCAGTTTCCAAGTTGAAAAGTGACCTTTCGTTGGACTGTTATTTTTCTACAAAGAAGGATGTAGAAGTTCCAACATTTTGCTGCGGTCCCCTCTCTCTCTCTCTCTCAATCAATCTTCCCTCCAATGTGGATAAGTTGAGCAACAATATGTGCACACGTGTCTCCATTTTTGTAGCCTGACGTGGCGACTCTGAGTTTACGTTGATGATATTTCTCATCCAAGATGCCCTTTTGCAAGAAGATAGTTTGCTCTTCTTTGGCTTATTTGCTTATGATATCACGTGACCTGACAAAAGTTGTTATAATAATTTTCTTTTTTTAAAATTTAATGATATAACTAAACTAATAAAAATCTACTATGGAACGAAATGCACCATATTCGTAATTATACACTCACGTATATCGTATTCGATTTGTTTAAGTCCAAATATATGAGTGATGTATGTTATTCATCCATTTACCAAGTATACAAGGCAAACAATGGCTATAGCTCTCATATTGGAGTAGCATTTTATGGACAAAAAAACGTAGGTCTAGACAAGAGGATCGCAGAGTAAATTTTTGAAGTTAGTTTGAAATGTGTATATATTTGATGTATCGCGATATTACTATAGTAATTTGTAAATAAAAAAAAGACAATTACAAGGAATTTCGATTGCTATTTATGTCTTACTTCATAACGCTTTTTACATTTTGATTTTAATAGATCAACACTCGGGTTAGATTGTGGAGGACTTAGATAGTGCTCAATAAACATGTAACTTATTTTGAGTTTTACGTTTATATAGAGAAGGTTCTACGTTTAAAGACGAAAACTGTATACGTTAAAACACGATTGTAGTAAGTGTATTATAAACAAGAAAATAGGTGTAACTGTGGTTTAAGAAATTGAGAGTGTAAAAGATACTTTGGGTGAGCACAAGGACCAAAAATCACTCAGTCATTAATGTTCATTTTTTAACTATAGTGGAAAACGGAGGTAGAGGCACTGCATGTCATTGTTTTTTAGCTATTGGATCATATTCAATAGTTACCATAAATTAAAAAAAAAACTTAATTAAATTATGGGTCATTGCATCAGATTCTTAGAATTTAATAATCAGATCCTTAAATTTTAATTTAATTAGGTGCTTTTTTTTTTAATTTATGAATTATTTAAATTTGAACCATTAGATATGATCCAATAATTCAAAAACGAGCTACATAGTGCTACAACTTACCGTGAGCTGTAGCATTCTTGCCTTTGTGGAAAAATATAAATTACGTAGTGATTATAATTTTTCAAAACCACTTGCTAATATTTGGTGGGATTTGAAACTCATCCAAAATCATCTTTCACGATTAGTGATAGAAAGTTACCAATTGGCAAAATAGACTGCTCTAATTTTTCTGTTTTCTTTTTCCAATTCTTTAGAAAGTGGCTTTGATGCATGATTTATTTATATGTTTTAAATAAATAATAAAATAGACTTTGCCCCTATAAGATTTCTGACAATTACACAAATTCCCCCAAGGTTTCTATTATATTGTACTCTCTTGAAGATTATTGCCCATCACTCTTTGCCCCAAAATTTCTCAAGCCAAAGTGAAAATAAACTTATTTTCCAAAAGTGACTTATATTATTGACAAAATACTCCTTAATTAACACTCATTATCTAGCATGCTAGCCAATAACAAACAAAATTACCAATAAACCCTTAAAGATAGATATTAATTTCTATTAGGAAGTCTATTATAAGATGTTTCGTCAAAAGAATGAGCAACACTTATCCCGTTTTAGTTCCCAAATGAAAGAATTGGAGATTGAGAAGTAGGAAGAGATGAACTATTGTTACGTTCCATCTTTAGTTTTTATTATAATTTGTCACAAAAGTTATGTTGTATAACTATATATAAATATTATGTGTTTTTTTAACATATTGGTCTTACATCATCCTTTATAAATACAATCCAAAATTTATAAAATAACTTCAAAAGCGAGAGTAATAATTTAATTTTATATATAAGTCAAACTTAAGTGGAGAATTGAGGGTAAACTTTATTATTTGATATCCCAAGGGATAAAATATTCAGAAACCTCATTCGGGCATAGTGTAATTCACCCTTAAAATAATTGTTCACTGGTTTGTGGTTGCCAGAGCACAACTTTTGCCTTTTGCTTCATAAAAAGCCAGATTAGTAGTTCTTTCCAGAATAGGTGCATTATTTTCTTGTGTGTGCACTAATAGCAACAACAATAAAAATAATAATAGAAGGAATAATAATAACAACAATTTTATGATAGTTGTATTTATAGTAATGATTTGAGAGATATTGGCCTTCTTTGGTTAGCTATGCCTTTGGGTTACTTCTGTATTTTTAAATAAAAGTAAAAATGTGCGTGTGGTGTATCTAGAAAAAATTTACTTATTAATACTTTTGAGATAGAAAAGCATTTTTTTATAGAAGTAAAATATTTGATTTTTTTTCCCCGTAAAAATATACTTCTTTCATAGTTTACATTATTATTAATCACTTTTTACAGTTGCCAATAAAAAAAAAGTATAATTTTTTTAATTTTTACCAAACACACTATAACACTTATAATTTTTAAATAAAAATTATTTTTTTCAGCAACATAAAAAAAAAATATTTTCATTCTTATAAGATAATACCAAAGGAGCCCATTCTTTCCAAAACTTATTTCCACATTGGTAACTTCTTCGAATATAGGCCAGGACTGCAATGAATCAAGAAATGGATTGATGTGAAATGGAAACCAACTCAGTACAAGAATTTTTGTATAAGAATTGTTTTTTTTACATAATTACTATATTTTAAAAATATATAATAGTTTGTTCTTAATTCATATTATTTTTTTCTGAAACTACAGTATTACCTGTAAAAATAAATTATATAAAAATCCTAGCCTTCCCTAAAAATTGTAACATAAAGTAGATATCAACGTACTTGGTTCTTTACTTTTCCAACAAAGCTATCTAGGAAATATCTTTTTTCTCTCTCTTTTCTTTAGGGTCTTCGCAATATTACCTTCACAATAAGTGAAAATTTTACTACTCAGAGCACGTAGGCTATATAAGATGTTATATAAATTATAGATGAAATAAAATATTTTTAAATTTTTTATAGATGTTTTGTAGAAATTTTAAGAATCAGGAGAACTGTGGCCCCCCCTTGTCCACCTCCTTTGTCTGTCTATATGTAAGAACATTTATAGGGGTGTAGCTAAATTGAGTCTATATATATTTAGAACCCATTTAGCTATTTAAGCCAAAATAAACTCGACAATATGTAGCTATTGTTACAATGTTGTAGCTAAATCTAGAGATTAAGGGTAATTTGACTACCCAAATGTGTTACTATGGTGGAGTAGCTATAAATTATATAAATATACTATTAGACGGAACAAAACAAATGCCACCAATTTTTGGTTTTCCTATGTGATGAAACATAATACTTAATTAAGGACCAATGCTTCTATTGATACTGTTTCTCACGTGGTTTGCAACAAACCAAATCAAAGTCACAACTCACTATGCTTAAAAAAAACTTAAGTGGCTAAGTATTTGATTTACTCATTCATAATCATCAAAGAAGTGTTACATCAAATAAATATTAAAATATAAAACCTTACAGACTTGGCTTCTAATTTCAATCTAAGCCTATAAACTGAATTAATAAAACTCTTGTAATTAATAAAATAATAAAAATACTAACAACAAATGAAATAAAACAGTAGCGTTCTTATCTTTTGATCCCCCTTCAAAACAATTTGGTTCTCAAGGTTGAACTCCAAAATTGAGTCTTCGTTGAAGATGCAACCCCATGTGCCTGATTTTATCATTCAACCCCTCTTTGGCAACAAACTTATTCTTAAGGTCATATTTTGAAAGCACCACTCAAACATACTATCTTCTGTGATCCGGTGGAAACCCAACCAGATCCCAACCATACTACTCTACTCCCCTCAAATAGCAAAGTCGAAACTTGGGTACCCGATTGAATAATTGTACCTGCAACTTAACAATTTTTAGCATTACCGAGAGTCTTGACTTGAAAAAACCCACGAGATTGATGATCATAAAAGTCATAAAATAAAATATCCTATTTGTCCAATATTTTCATCAACAAATTCAAATACGAAACAACTACAATTTTATCCAAAATGGGCTCCCAAAAGGATGAAAATTATTCGGTGTTGGTTTATAAATATTTTTTCCAAAAATTATATTTTTATCAAAAGTATTATTTTTGACAAAAATATAATTATTATTATTTGAAACTTTATTGGGGGCATAATCAGATTTTCAGAAATGTTTGGAACTATTTCAAATTTTGAGTGGAACATATGGGACCAACTTGTATATGCTGGAAATATTTGGACCAAGATGTAATATTCCAAATATATTTTCATCCTCTTTAACAGATCACTTAAGGTAACATACTATTTTTCCGTTGCCGGCCAAGCTTCCTCCTTTTTTGACGATGACATCTTCTCTTTCTTGACCGTCATTCGCAATTGATATTGATTCTTCATGATGGCAGTAGCAGCTGCTGCTATGGTAGTTAGAGCTTCGGTGGTAATGGTAGTGGATTAGAGAATTATTGTGGTGGTGGCTCTGATGGTGAATATGATATTGGTAGTGGTGGTGGTGATGACTAGGAATGTTGTGATGGCGATGGTGATTATGACTGTTAGGAGATTAGTAACGGCGATGATTCGATTTCTGGTGATGCCGAGGTGATTGTTGCTGCATCGCTCTGTCAGCGACACACACTTGTGTCCCTTCCACTTTGGTTACAAGACGTGAGATAGACTTGTTTATTTTTGGAAGAAGCCTTACCAATACGCCGATTATCTCAATTGATGCTTCTGACATAAAGTTATGATTAAATAACTCAGATATGATAAAATCAAAAATTTCCACTCATAATTAGACAAATTGTCTGCTCTAATAATAAATGATGAAATACTATTCTTAATTAGAGACCAATACTTATATTGATACCGTTTCCGCTCACTGTATAAAGCAAGCAATCATATTCTCATTATTTGATCCCCTTCAAAGCAACCTTATCCCCAATCCAAAATTAAATTATTAGAGAAGATGCAGTGTCAAGTGTTAGGAGATTAATTAGTCCCTAGTCACTTAGGATACAATCAACTAATCCTTTCCAAGACCATAAAGCATAAGAAAATATGTCGATATACATAGCCGAAATAAAAAATAACAAAGAAATAAATAATACCATGATATTTTTTTAATGTGATTTATCTTTCTCTAGGGCTACATCATCCAATTATTTTCTTATAATAAATTTACACAATTGTAATGAAATAATCTCAACCACGTTTCATGAAAAAGCCCCCAATTATCCAAATATATGGAACCACCTATAACTTGATGAATTTTGACCCAAGAAAATTTTTCTTATCCACTAACGTCTTCATTGGAACCATTATCTACCTTACTAGGATTTTTATTGCTCTTGAAGGTTGGGAATTTTTATTTTAGTATCCATAATATATACCTATCTTTAGTAAATTAGGGGACTGATTATATAAGAGTTCTCTCACATCACTCACCAAGAGAACCCTTGAGAATACACTCCTCAACCATGGGACAACCCTCCAGTCAAGTGAAGAAAAAGTAACCCAACCATTCCAACATGGGGTAAAGCTCCCCATTAAGAAAACTCTTATAAAATTAATCCGTTATGAGCCTTTTTTGTCTCCTATACATATAAATAAGCCCTAGGCATGTTTTTATAGTTAAAAGAGTCTTCTAATTCGATTAAGAAAAAAATTTCTATCAAATCCTAAGTAAATTTTAACAAACACCTTTGACCAAACTTGGTCAATCGATCATACAACTTCTAAGTAATCAACTAGAGCTCCGATTAATCATACAAGTTACGGGCGATAGATCATCAATTGCTATTTCAAGTACCAAGCTCCAATTTGATTTTCATTTCATCCAAAAGCATTCTCGTGACTGCCTACTGTTGATTATAGCCCCAAAACTTTGCGTGCACATAGATTTTGAGTTCATCTCCCAATATTCTCTACCTTTGATGAAAAAATCCAAGTAACGAAACAAGTACTACTATTGAAGGACCGCAACAACCATGCGTCAACCCATGTGCCATGACTCCACCTTGAATTAGATCCTTTAGCCATCATCTTTTAAACCAAGAGATGACCATACCTCCTTACCAAGAGATCCCGATATCGGCTTTGTTCCCATATAAACAACATGTACCACTTGTCTTGACCGCCTAGAATTTTTTGAAAATGTCTCCCATAAAATCACGCGATGGTCTATTGCACAATCATGACTTTGGTCACCATGGCCATATTATCATTCGGGGTTAACCATGAAACCAATTCACCTTGGTGTCACCCTTTTCCATAACTAGGGGACATCTTTGATTCCAACATTAGACTTCATCATCTTTCAAAAAATACCTATGACTCAAATGACTTTACTCTATATCGTTTTGCTATTATATCGCAATAGAAAAGAAATAGGAGCAATATCAACTCTACCTGCATAAAAAAAATCCATCCGTAGCACTTATAATTGCAGGGCCTTTGCAACTTGTAGATAATCCAAATTCGATCTTCACAACCTTAAAAAACCTCTACAACATTCTTTATCTTCTCCCCGCAAGTTTCACCTTAACTCCCAAGGAGTATATTATAAAAATCACACCAGCCGAAAGAAATAGTATTCATTTTTAGGCTTTAGTAGAACTCCACCCCTTTAGTTCTTTCGGGTACACCTTGTGTACTGATTAAGGTATAAAATTGTATAAAATAAGAGTTGTAAACCTGAATAATAATTGGAATTATTTGACATTTGATGCACATACTGCGCTATTTTTTGGTATTACTTATTTTTACGTGCATTTCAGGAAAAAGATGTCAAAAAGGCCAAAATAACTGCTACAGAAATTTGTCGAGAATTCATGATCATAGAAGATGTTAAGGAACTAAAATCCAAAAAGTAGAAGTCAACAAACCGATAAAAATGAAGAATTATCAAGTAGACAACTCTTTTTTTTTCCCCACACTCAACCCCAACCTTTGCCCACACTCAACCTCTTTTCTTTGCCCATACTCAAACTCTTTTTCTTGGCCACACTCATACTCAAGCCTCACCAAGAAATTCAACATCAAGTATAAATTGAGTGGGAGGGGGGAGGGAGTGGTTCATGATATAAACACATTAAATTAGTTTTAGTTTTTAGGGAGCTTTTGCTTTACCATCTCTCTATATTTTTTTCCGTTCTTTTTTTTTGTTCTTTTATTTTTGTTCTTGGCTTTTGGATTGAAGAAGTGGTTTTTGGGTTTAAGCTTATTCTAGGGTGAAAATTTCATTCGACAAGTTGTAAATTTTCATTTCAATTTGCTAAGGATTGTAAGTATTGTTTTCTTTCTAAGTATGTGGTTCAAAATTTTGCACAGTTGTTATTTATGTTAATTCCAAGTTTTATCATAATTGTCATTTAGATTAATTGCAATATTTAAATTTTCATGCTTTAAATTTTATATTGTTATGTTTAATTTTATCATGTTAGGCTAGTTCTGATCTTACTTAGGGGATGAAAATAGGTTAGTCGAAAGCCCCGAACACCCCAGTTGACGAGAACGATTTCTCCAAATTTTGATCTGGAAAAATTAACTTAGAAAATCTTGGATTTTTCAAATATGTCGGAAGTAAATTCAAACTTTGTTATCCGCATCTTGTTAGAGAATTCTACACAAATCTTGATATCGTCAATTTTGATAATTTGCACCCAACTCGTCTTACTTTTCATGTCACTGGGTTGACCTCGTGATATCGAAACAGGAATTAAAAAATACTTTAAAAATACATTTTTATGGTCATGCACTTTTTCTTATCTCAAGTATGACTAGCTATCACATCTTAATGTTTCTTTCGAGGTTGGTATCAACTTATTTGAGGTCAGGACTCGCCCTCAGGGGCAGAGACGCAATTGACCTACGAAGTGCCTATGTTTCTTGACTTATTATTGCCTAGAGCTCTTCTCAAGATTTTGTTTCTACCAAAGAGTTCAAAGGATACAGTCACTAATCATCAGATGTTCTATGTGAATGCATTGAAACATCACATTCATTGTGACTTTATTAGTGTTATTATGCTTCACATGCATAAGAACATCGGGAACACTAGTCTCGGGCTTCCCTATGGATATATTCTTGCTTATCTCTTTCAGTGCCACAACATTACAGTGACTGATTGGTCAATTGCCCCCTTTTCCTAATATCACTACTACTTCTTTTCGTTATGTAAAGATTATCTGGGATCCTATCTATCAAGTTGGCATTGGAATAGCATACTCAATACCAACCTCGATGGCACTTTCTCACCCGAGATTGCACTTTCACCCCCTGCTCGTCCTTCTCATCCTCATTCTCTGGCTCTAGATGTTGCCTCCAACATTTCTGGTCTATCTCGTCCTCGTGCCCATTCCACTTCTTGGTTCAAAAAGTTGTAGAATAAGATGGTACATGATCACCGTAAGACATGCCTACAGCACTAGGTCATTACAGCTCGACAGACCACGATCTTCGACCACCTATAAACTCAGGGGTCCATGCCACCACATGAGGCTTTCGATCTTCCTGGCCCTTCCAGTGACGAGGACGAGCTTCCATCTGAGGATTCCAATTGAGATGCCATTTTGACAATAACAATGAGGGAGAAGATATTTTATGAAGACAAGCTAAGACTTGCTTATCTGCGGGTGAGCCGAGCGTTTTAGTTTATGCTCTTTTTCTTGTTTTATGTTCTACTGGACTATGTAATGTTTATGGACTGTGATATTTGATGTTATGTATATTTTATAGCCGTATGTTTTGGCCTTATTTCGAGATGTTAGCTTTGTGAATTGTGGTTATGTTTGTATGTTTTGAGGATGCTTATGTTTGTTAGTTTATGCTTTAAGTTGCTTATGCTTATGTCAAACTAGGTTTATGTTTATTCTCGAGCTATGTTTATTCATTCGATGCTTATGGTATTGATGTTATACATATGGCCATGATATTTATGTTATAGCATATTCTTGTTATTGCGATTATGGTTTTGTTTTAGACTGTGTGTATTCTACATTGCCTTGCGTTATAGCACATTATCATTCACATTATCGTAGTTTGTCGCTATGCACTTAACAACTCGCTATAACATATTGTAAAATTTTATAACTTGGACAAATTTGAACTTTATCATATTACTAGCATCTATATAAACAAGTAATTGTTTAATTTTCACAAAAAGGTTGTCATCATCAAAAAGGGAGAGTTTGTTATCCCAAGATTTTTCAAAATTAAAACAATGTATTTTTTATGATAACAAAATTGTGAAAAATATATAATTCTTGTATTATTATCGTAATAACAATTTTTCTTGAGTATGTATCAGATTTTACTATTTATAATGGACAAAAAATCAAGTGTAAAAATGTTTCAAATTGTTGCAACTCAAGCGAAATTCAAAAGTTGATTTTGTGTCATCCGATGGGTTGTCCGACGACCCTAGCCGCCAGACAGGAATTGGGAAAAATAATCTGAGCAAGTGTTTTTGGGCCATGTTACTAAAATTTTCTAATAAAATTTCCTTGTATCCTGCAGGTGGCTGATGGGTCATTCGTCATTGGACAGATGCCGGACAGGCAACTCTAAGTCGTCATAAAAGGAGCAAACAATATATTTTCAGCTTTCAATAATTTTAGCTATGATGGCTTGGCAGGAAGACAAATGTGAAGCTCAATGCACAACCTTGTCTCCTCATGTTCATCTATACACTCCATCAACACTCCATTGAAGATAGAGAATGATATTCTACAAGTGTTCATAAGCCAAAAAAAGCAAAAGGAAAAACCAAAAAGCTCTCAAGCTCCCTTTCAAGTTCACACATTTGTATACATGTTCTAATTTCAAATTGTATAAGAGCTTAGTGAGGATTTTCATTCTTTTAATCCATTTTTGTAATTGTCAAAAGTAGTCTATAAACTTTTTGTTTCATTTTTTGAGTGAGTTGGTGTAAGACCCAGTTAGAAAAGCCCAATAAGGAAGCCCAACAAGGCTTAAATTTTGAAAAATAAATCCCCCAAACCTAATATGTTATCATTGTTTCTCAATAGAGAGAAAAAAAGAAACGAAGGGGAGTAAGGGTCATCATAGCAAAAACCCCACAAATCTCGGAGGAGAAGTCCAATCGACGATCTAGAGGAAGATTTGGACTCGACTCCTCGTCCTCGTCATTGTGAGGTAAGAATTTCTTTGAGATCATTCATATTCTCTAAAACCCCAAACAATCAAAGTTGTCTTAAAGATCGATTCGGGGTCAAACTCTATTATCTTTAATGAATTCTCGGTTTGTAGGTTTAGTGGTTTGGTTGGTGTATCTGTTTGTGCCGGTATATTAGGCTTCTCTCTGAATTCTCCAAGTGAATTCATTGTTGTTAAATAAGGTATATGGCGGGGTATTATGTTTCAATAGTAATTAAATGTGGTGCTTTAATAGTTTAAATGCATTGGTTGGTGAATTTTAGAGGTTGTAGCATGATATGGTCGTATTTAGGTAATGATTGATCGTATTTTCGTAGATTAAATTCGTGTTTGGGATGAAGGGGATTTCG
>MKEJ01030469.1:0-13593 GCA_001753735.1 Embelia ribes
AAAAATACTACAATATGTTTCTCTATTGAGAAAATTACTGTTTACACTTTTTTAATTAAAAAACATATTCTGTTTTTACCAAAATAAAATAAATATATTAACATATTAAAAAAATATTTTTTAAAAATAAAATAAGAAATATTTGCGTCAATGCTAACAACACTATGTGTGGGAATATTTTAATTTAAGTTTGGATGACTTGTTATGTTTGAAAAGAAGTGAGCTCCGACAGATGAACAGTGTTTTGCGGGACCCCACATTACTATGCAATCCAATAAGTTTCGGACAAAGTTGTATAGTTTCAATTGCAACAGTTATGGTCCCAAAATTTTTAAAAAACTGTCACATTTGATCTCATTCTATAGTTTTCCCTTAAATTTGAACTGTAAAAATGCTCAATATATGAGATAATATAAGCATAAATAATAATAAAAAAAAAGACTAGTTTATCCCCAAAAAAGTACCTATTTCCCACTACATATAATTTTTTCTTAATTCTAGGGCCCACTTTGTGATTGTTTTTTCTTACTTGCTGTTTCTACTTTTCATATAATATTTGGTGAAGATTGAAGCAACTGCTTTTAATAGTATATTTCTATTTTTCTAGTGGTACTTTTAAAAGCAGGCTTGGGATTGCTTTAAAAAACTAATTATGTTTTTCTTATAATTAATTATTAAAATAACCTTAATTATAGCAAAAAAGTATCGTTTTACAAAACACTATACTTTTGATAGCATGCTCCTCTTTTATCTTTTTACAATAAAAAAGTATCACTTTACAAAATGCAAATCAACTTTTAGAATTTATTTTCCTAACATTAGAATTGTAATAGCTTTTAGAATTGACTTTCAGAAATAATTTTGAAAAACGAATTTTCAAAAAAGTCAGCATTTCCAGACTAAGTCTAAATGACTTTAGTCTATAATGAGAACCATTGGAATGTTTATTACATTTTCAATTGAAATTACGGGGACCAAATAGAAATTCAGATGAAACTATGGGAACTAGATATAATTGAGAGCATGTGCTTTGGTACTCTATAAATACGCAATGCTAGCTCAATTCACGAACCACACAAAGAGGAATGAAAGGTGGCATTCGAGAGAGCTAGAAGTGGGAGAAGTGTCGTCGCAGGAGAGATGGCATTGGCTTACTATCGTATAATTGAAGCAAAGCAAGTGCCATCTTTATGTGACGAGACGTCTCTCATCTTCTAATATAACTTCATCATAATTTTCTCGTTATATCGGGTACGTCAATTTCTCTAGGACAAATGTCAATCTATACTTTTGGGGGTTATAAAAAAACTTACATTATAAGAATTTGATTTTGAATTGTTGAAATTTTGTAGCTGTGAACACTCTCATGAACCTTGTATAGTCTGTGATACCCTTTTTCTTTTAATGTTGCATAGTTATCGTTTATTGGTCTTTAAAGTTTCACTAATATGATTTATATAGCCGACTAACAAATTTGTAATAATAGATACAGTAAAATTATCACGCAATTTTAGATAAAAGTCAAAAAGAAATATTTCAAATTTTAAATTAGGTACAAATGACTAAATATATCTTTATGATTTTTTTGTTCTTTTCATCCGCCGAATACCGTTGAAGAATAATAGTGATATTTCATTCCATTGTGCCATAATTGAACTTACTAAAAATGAAAGTCATCAATTTTTTTGGGATTTACTATATTTATCTTAAAGTGGGACGCCTAGGCAATTGGATTAATTCAAATAATTTAGGCCCTTATATATGTTTATATACGGGTTGTTGCATTCTACATTGGCAAAAATTCATTTGTCATGGACAGAGACTTGGTATACGGAGGCTTATGGATTAGGAAAATAGCACAAGGGTTTAAGCTGTTTTTTTCAGTTGTAAAGAAATAAAATTGTATTTGGTATTATAAATATTTTTTTATAATTAAAAAAAGTTGTTATTTCTAATTAAATTTTTTTATTTAATTCTAATTGTGTGGAAAATTCCAGGTCATTACAGTTGGTATCAAAGTTTTAGATTCTGACACCCCTCGGGGATAGTATGTGTCCATACGGAATTGAGTGTTTATTTTTCTAGAAAGAGTTGCTAACTCTATTTTGCAATATATTCTAATTTGGAGCACGAAATTCTTTTTAAGGGGGTAGGATAGTAACACACTAAATTTTGTGAGCATAAAATTATCATTTTTAATATGTATAACATAAATATAAGTATTTGTGAAGATTTGGAGTTACATGCTATATATCTTGGAGGATATTTATTGTATATTAGCTACTTCATACTTATTTTGGAGCATATATCTTGGAGATTAATTATTTGGAATTGCTTTTGGGTAAAATATCTTAGGAGATTTACATATGTTTTGCTTCATCTATTTATAGTCTATAAAGAGACGTGCTATGGCTCTAATCATTTATAAGGATTTATCATATTTATCTTCAAGTCCATTGGATAAATTCAAATAATTTAGGCTCATATATATGTATTCATAGGCTTGGTATTCATAGGTTTATGTGTTAGGAAAATAACACAAGGGTTAATATAGTTATGCATACCTTAGTTTGAAAACTAAGTATGAATTATTCATAGTATGCTCCATTGGCTACTTTTCTTTCATTGTTGTTTCGTTTTCCTTTTATTTATATCGATCCGTTGATCTCGGTATTTTATTATTGTCGAGCATGCACATATTTTGTATATAAAAGGGGATGTGTTGGATTGTGACTGGGGTGATTATCGGCTCAGTGTGATATTGTGCTTGTGTTTGTGACTCGAGAAGTCGTGATGTAACGAGTTGTGAAATTGCGTGTGATAATCAATCCGAGTAGCATGCTGACGTTTTTGATAAAAATAAGCATGGGCATATTTGTTGAATTTAATTATTCACTATAGTCCTTTTTGTTCTATGTGTTATTGATAATTCTGTATACCGGGCTTCTAAACTTACCTCCCCTATTTTACTAGCTACAGGTACCAGGTTAGATGATGATAGAAAATTCGAAATTTATTCAATACTTGTTTAATAATTTCACCCATGGTATATTATATTTAATATATGTTTGAGATATGTCAACTATTATATAATTCAACCCTTACTTTGATGTGAAAATTTATTCCTATATAATTGGGAGAGTATCATTTAATTTATACAACTGCATAAAAAAATTGAACATATTTACAAGCACAACAATTTATAAACCTAATCTTAGTTCTAAGATTACTTGATCAAAATATCAATTAATAATTTTTTATATATTTATATACTCAACATCAACTAGCAAGACAATTCATATATTGTTCAAGAGTGGAAAGATGGAACAAATTCAACTGATTAATTTTTCAAAATTTGTTATTATCACATTTTTAAATAAAAATAAAAAGTGTTATTGTGGTCTAACTAAATTAAAAGGACACATATCATACGATCTAAATCAATTTTTTGATCTTAATATAATTCATGTAAATAAATATGATATTTGATTCGGATATATTCTAATTAAATATTAAAATTTTGTTTATGATAAAGTTTGTCTTATAGTACATATCTAAGATAAAGAATTTTCTTATATAAAAAAAGAAAGAAAGAAATAATGTCTTCTATATGCACAATATAATTTGAGTAATTTTTTATTTTTATTTTTATTTTTTGTATGATCAATGTAACGTGCAATATGATAGTAAAATGTATTATATGGCAATTTATTTTACAATCAACTATTTAAGTAGGTCTTGTTCATTATTCAATGATATTTACAATCTTTTTATTTTTAATAATAATATTTGAATTAATTTTTTAATTTTAACTCTTATGTTAGTATATAATATTTTGTTTAAACATAAACTTTTTGTGAATCCACGTGCAAAGTACGTAAATGCTCACTAGAGTGTTGTAATATATATAATATATTTATATACATATATATTATTTATACATATATCATATATATTTTTTATATATAATTGTTGACCCAAATTTTAATTGAACATATTTTGATGATGAAAAATGAGTAAGAAAACAAAGTTTAATTTATACTCATTAGGATATTAATATTTGAGTAAGTTTGTATGAATGTACAAATTCAATTAAAAACTCAAAACATAACACAACTTGAAGAAAAACAAGTTGTAAAGAAGTAGAAGCTTAAACGACATGTTTCAATCAAAACTGTTTGGTAAAATGATCATATCTCTTAGCTCATAAATCCAATGGATATTTACAAAATATTTTTAGAAATATAATTTAAATATCTACAAGTTTCATATTTTGGTAAAAATCAAATTCAAAAGAGAAAAAATGAAGAAAAACATTCTAAGTGTTCAAAACCAACACTATTTTGTAAAATGGGCATATCTTCTACCTTGTAAGTCCAATGAAAGTTTACCTTACATTTATGGAAAAGTAATTCAAATATCTACAACTTTTGTGTTTTAATAATACCAAATTTGACGCAAAAATGTGTAAAAAATACATGTGTACCAGTACTCATGGGTGTGTGCCATTACTCAGATGTATACCAGCACACAGAGAGATGTAATGGCTTCCAGAGCGTACAAGAACTTGGTGTACCGATAGGGGATTTTGGTGTACTAGTACACGTTGCATTTCAAGCATAACGGTCATATTTTTAACGGCTATAAATGGCTATTTGATCATCAAGTGTATAAATAGATGATTCATTGAAGGTTTTCATTAACAATTCAACAAGTAATAATACTTCAATCATCGAGATCTTTCACACTCCAAATCTAGAGAGGGTTAAAAAAATTCACTATTGATCATATGAGCTATTGAAGATCAATTGAGCACTCAAACCTCAAATTACTCAATCCATATTAGTGTTAGAGCACTCTCAAGTGTATACCTAATATTTTATTCAATTATCCTTATAGAGTGAGAGTGTATTGTAATTTCACATTTTCTCAAACTTTGTATTAAGCTATTTGCGAGCTTGTATTGACAATTATAAGTGAATTGTTGTGAGGGTATAAACCAAGATTTGAGGGATTATCTCAAGCATAGTATTCATCACACAGGAAGCCGATAGGTTGTAAAAGTCCACGTTTGTGTAACGTAACCTCTAGTAAAATCTAGAGAGAATGTACGCAATGGATCGTGAATGATATTTAGCTAAACCACTATAAAAATTTCGCCTATGAACTCTATTTCCCTTATCATCTACTTATTATTTATGTTAATTACCTAATTATTTGCTTATTATTTGATTGCCCAATTTATTTAATTTTGGTTAAATTTTGATTTTTGAAAAGGCTTAATCTTTTATAACACAATTCACTCCGCTTGTATGTTTGCCATAGGACAACACTTTCTATATGTGAAATTTATCTTTTTGATTTTCCAAATGATAAATGTGTAGTCAATCTTTCTATTTTTTAATATATTTAAAAAAGTTTTAGAAATGCAACAGTAAATTTCTTAATTAGGAAATTCATAATTTTTCTATTATGAAAAATATTTTTTTCTACCAAAACTATAAACACTAGTTAAGATTTTGAAAAATATATTTTTTATATTTTATTGTAATATATTGATCATTCTAGTATTTTTTTAATAAATTTCATAAAAAAAACTAAATGACTAATTTTTAAAATAGAAATTCCATTAACAGAAATATATTTTTAGAAACTGGATCGTAAAAATTAAAATGGGAAAGAATGTTGTGAATGCTAGTGTTTCTTAAATTTAATCCCTATAATTAAAATTTAGGGGTAATTAGTAATTTAGAGAACTGAATAGAGTGTCTCTAAACTAAACAGCCTGGAATTCATCAAAGGTCGAGAGAGAGAGAGAGAGAGGATGTCGAGCAGCGGAGTGGAAACCGCCGCCGTGGGAGAACCGATCCCGACGTCGGCGGTGCTGATGGCGGCGGCGAAGCACATCTCCGGCAAGTGCAGGGCGGAGAACGTCGCATTCCTAAAGTGCAAAAAAGACGATCCTAACCCTGAAAAATGCCTCCACAAGGGCCACCAAGTCACCCGCTGTGTTCTCTCCCTGTAAGCACCCACATACCCTCCCTCAATACGTACATATGCACTCTATACATATATATACATGTACATGTATAATTGCATGTGTCTATTGGGTAATTTGCTAGATTGACTGTCTGATCAACATTCACACTAGTCTTTCTTATTTAATTTCTTAACCTCACTTTCTAGAATCCCATTATTTTACTAGACATAGCTATTTTAGAAATTATCCACAACAGTCGTTCTAAAAAATTTGTTAAAGATTACTCGAATAGTTATATGTTACATAGTAAAATTTAAGAAAACACTTTCCCCTAATTTTAAGTAGGAATTTATTGTTTTAGTGGAGAAAAAGTTACTAGTAACTTTCTGCACTCAAAGATCTGTTGTAGCATTTCTTCAGAGATATGGAACTTTCTCATCTTTGATTTCTCATTTGAGAAATCAAAAGAGAAAAATCACTCATGTATAAAGACTGTTGTTAATGCTCTCATTTTAAATTTTGAAATGGTTCTTTCAAATATTGATATTTATAATGTTTTGTTATGCACAATGCCGGTGCCCCTAAATGGCGCAATATTCTCAATATTAAACCAAGGGAACGCACTCACCAATGAATTGGGGCCTGCTATTTATTAATATTTTAGTTTTAAGTTAAGGGGGGTCTGATGTGGACAAGCTTTATGTGCCAACCTATATCTTGGAGGTTATGAGGTACAGGGTTCTATCTGCTTAGTTTTTCTGTTGGGTATTTTGCTTGATACAATTATTGATCATATATAGGCAAATTGGGTAATTTGCTTGATTCAATGTTTGATCACATTTTGAAATTTGACAGGGTTACTTCAAAGATTGATCTTTTTAATGTTCTGGGCGTGTCCACTTAATTTATCTGTTGGGTATTTTTCTTGATATTGTTTTTAATAGTATTCTGTCCATTTTAAGGATGACCAAATTTTGGGGCTTTTGCATGAGTGCAAGTTTTTTGATTGTTTCTTCATAGATAGATTTCTAAATGTTTCCATTTGCTACAAGGTTCTATCTGCTCATTTTATCTGTTTGGTATTTGCTTGTAACATTGTTTTAATCATATTGTGTTCATTTTATGGGTGAACAGTTTTGGGGCTTTTGCATGCGCACCCTAAATTGTTGTTTTCTGCTTGTGTTATTTTGAATGCTTTGCCATGCTAACAGGGTTTATCTGCTTATTATATATACTGTGTATTTTGTTTGTACAATGTTCTAACCATATTTTGTTCATTTTAAGGTGCAAAAACATAGGAGCTTATGTATGCTTACCCAAATATTGTTTTATTTTTTGATTTTTGCGTACCCCAAATAATAATAGTAATAAAAAATCTCTGTATGGGGCTTTTGCGTAAATGAAAGTCGATTTGACATAAATGCAATTAAATATTATTTTAGGCAAGGAAAAAGCAGTGGATAGAGATATGTCCTCCAAATATTGATTTTCAACCTAATTCATGTTCATATACAAGCATTTGTAAACTGGATATTTTACTAGATAAATGTTTGATCATGCTTATTGATTTTAAGAGTTATTTTATTTCAGTGGTTTTAGTGTACGTGGGAGCCACTTTGATCTTAAAGAGCAATTAGATATTGTTAGGAAGAAAAAAGTGGTGGTTTGAGATGGGTCATTTGAAGATTGACATTTGGCCTAGGGCTGTTTTGCTGGATAGGATGATTAGCCAAAGTAAACATATCTAGAGATTTTATGCATGTGAAAAACCGAATGATATGAAGAAAATGTGGTGAATTTGACATGGGCCTTTAAGGATTGACATTCAGTGTGCTTTGCTCTATATTGTTGACTTCTTTTGGTCTAATGATGTTATATCTTCTAATTGTTGCGGTATGCCAACGGATTATATGTACTTAATTTACCTGGAATTTGATCAATTACATGGTGGTACTAGGCAGGGATTTGAGACATGTAAGTCAGAAGTCATGGTTTTCTTTGGATGTTAACGCATTCTGTACACACGAAAAATTGCCATCTCAGTTAGCATCTTGTTAGAGGTAGTCTACTAGTAACTTTGTCATTCTCACTATGGCAATGGGGTGGCTAGAGAATGGATGATGCTGATTAAGGTGGAGCTGAACTGGTGCTCTATCTTTTTTATCGGGAACATTTTTTGTTCGTTCTCCAAGGATTCTAGTAACTTGCATCTTGTTGAACCTAGCCATTCCGAGCTAACTTATGAGGCGAAGTCTAATACGAGGTTTAGGATTCAAACCAAACCATGCAAGTTCTTCTCATTAAATACAATTAAGAGGATAAAAAACAAACAGCTTTCTGATTCAAATGGTGGGGTACCTATTCAAGCAAGATAAGAACAGTAGACTAGCGGGAAGGTAGCTAATTCAATACGTGATGGTACCGAATTCCGAAATAAGAAGGAAACGGCAGCTCAAAAGCTATTGAGTTGGGACAACCAGTACGTAGCAACTTTGAGAAACTGGCTCAGTTTTACTAGGTGGTGATGTTCTTTTCTCCTGTTGTGCCATCATTGAAAGATTTGCTGGGTGTAGAGTTAGTAATGCAGCAATGCTTTGTCACACAAACTGGGGGTGTTGACGTGCTCACTCAGAATAGAAATTCCTTAAGCATGTAGCTCCATTAAGAAAATGGAATAACTTATAGCTGCTGTGTTGTAAAAGAGTTCACCTCAAAGCAGAAATGAGAAGTTTGTTCCGAGAAAAATGATGTTTCCCTAATTGAAACAAGAGTAGTTTTCGTATTTTGTAAATGGAGGATGAAAACAAATGGTTGAAGTGCCTTCCCGCCCTCTTCCCTACAAGAATATAGAAGAACTCAACCGCACAAAGAAAGCTAGGTTGATTAGCAAACCCAATACACATGGA
This sequence comes from Embelia ribes, assembly GCA_001753735.1. Taxonomy (NCBI): domain Eukaryota; kingdom Viridiplantae; phylum Streptophyta; class Magnoliopsida; order Ericales; family Primulaceae; genus Embelia; species Embelia ribes. The sequence goes on from MKEJ01030469.1 coordinate 8,887, forward strand.
CACCATAGGTAACACATGCATTCGTACATGAGTAGAGTTTTGTTCCAACCTTGGTTGCTGCCTAGGGCCCCAATCCTAACATGTTGACTAATGATACCACGACCTCCAAAAGCGAGAGAGTTTTGAGGATTGCAATTGCAAACAAACACGTTGACTAATGAGACTACGACCTCCAAAAGGTAGAGTTTTGAGGATTGCAATTGCAAACAAAAGGAAGTGGATATCACAGACAAAGGTATTTCGGGACTTGTTGATACTTACAGTTCGTTTTGTTTGCAAATGCCAAATGCTATCCCCAAAAATATTTTTTCTTTGCTGTTGCCATCTCATTGTTCTGACTTTGGGGAGGTTTAAAGCCCTTGGCTACTACCAAGGTAGGAAGAAAATTTCATTCTACGTTCAATTCATGGCCATGGATGATGGATCATCACAGAATATTATGAAAATAAACGCATTGCTAATGTATGTTCAAAGTGAAGCGCCCGCCTAGGGTAATTTGGTGGTTGTGCTTGGGTTCGATTCCACTTCCATTCCTAGGCGTTGAATATATTCTTGACATATGACTAGAAAATATGATTTGTTCAAAGAGGACAAAAAAGTGAGATTTGAATTTATGAGTGGTGTATCTCGCCTTCCATTAAATCACATTTTATTCCTTCTGGCTTTCATGTGTGCCAATGCCGGTAAGTGTTGATCATATACAAGAATAAAGAAACTATTGTGGTTATTCATGTGACCTCTTGCATACAATATACTTATGCAACTCTTACCCTGCAGACTGAAAGATCTTCACCAGAGCTGCACAAAGGAGATGGATGCTTATGCAGGTTGCATGTACTACCATACAAACGAGTTTGAGTTATGCCGTAAAGAACAGCAAAATTTCGAGAAAGCGTGTCCATTTGATTGAATGGTTAATAAAGCTCCTGATCAAATGCTCAAAATAATTATACTCTAAACTCCAATGAGCAATTTTTTAGTTTTTCTTCTTAATTTTCCCCCGAGAGTAATTGGGTCAAGGCGCCACAGAGTTGTATGGCAGATACTGTTCTCATGAAATGATTCTATGAAAATGATTGTGTTCTGAATTCCAAATGCGTTGTGGTTTCTCTCTTTTAATCACAATCTTTGAACATTTTGTTCAGACTTGAATCAGAAATTGTCCTGTTTAGCATGTGATGAAGTTATAAAGCACAAAATCCGTGCTGTGATTTACGAGCAGTTTACAAACACTGAAACAGTAAAAGATTGTACAGAATCTAAGTCGCATTTCATGTTGACTAGGAAGAAGCCAATGACTGGCTAACTTTTCCAAAACAAATGAACTGACAATTTGCCAAATTTGTCTGATAATTTTTCAAATTTAATTATGCCACAATTGTGTATCATATCCCAACAGTTGTTGGGAATTGGGTCTTAATCTCGCTCTTAATTATTTCCTACTAATAAGTCATCGCCACAGCAATGCACCAGAATTATGGGCAATAATCATATCTTATCTGATCGCAGCAAGGTTCCAAGAGATGAGCACTTCATAAAACATCAGCTATGTCGATTCACAAGCAATATGGGACACTAACAAGCGGATACATATGGGTGGGGTGGAACCCAATATCAATATATGGTATGTCTGCTCTGATATTACTTGTCAGATCAATTCACAGGCAATGTAGAATAAAAAATAAATTTTAACAAAGCCCAAGATCAAAACCAATAAACAAACAACGGACAAGTCATAACAAAAACAAGATAATAATATCATCCAACAGTCTAAACCTGCTAAACCATCCATGCATATTAAAATCTCTCATTTTTATCTCCACCCAACTTGAGACTTGAAAGTACTAGAAAATACTAGACCAACCAGCATACTGTCAACATCTAAGACAAAGGGAAACATCGCCACTGATAGCATATGAAGTCTAACAAACAGCTCATTAAAATAGTACATAAGCCAACCTCAGGGTCGCACTGATGAAGGGCGAATGAACGGCCAGGGAGATAGGGCAGGCAAAAAGCCTTGTGTACCCGTCAGTGAGGACTGCAAACAGAAACAGAAGTAATTAATACAGAAGACTTTGAAGTTAAAGGGCTTATCAAGATCTAGTGCAAATTTCGAATGTTAACATAATGGGTGAGCATCAAAATCAGATCCAGCAGATGGACCAAAGTTCTTTAATTTACAATAAACATGTGAGAGAATATCTCATGTGTGCGTATAGGCATGTGTGGTAACAACCATAACATCAAAAGCATACCCTAACCATATTAAAGTACAAATTCATGACTTTTGAGCTGCGAAGTAAATAAAGAAAAGCACTATAAAATATTACAGACCTGTAAGATCGGGAATGAGGTCTTGCGGGACTACGAACTTTACCCCTTGACCTTGGTGACTTGTCAGGTTCACCATACCCATCGCCACGGGATCTCCGACCATTTCCTCTTGGGCTTGCAGATCTCAAGCTACTAAGTACTTTCTCCCTAGCACTTGGTGACCTGCTGGGTCATCTCATTCTTGTCAGATTCAAAATAGGAAGTAGATATGATATGGAACTTAGAAATGGGAAAAGTGACACAAAATTAACAAGGAAAGGAGAAGCAATTATGTAAAGAACATAAAAGTAAAAACAGCCTAATTCAACATTCTTCAGAAATTACACATATTATCACGACGTCCAACTAATGTACCTCCATTCCACTTATAACAATGCATTTAATGTCGTAAAAAAATTATGGTGTATTGTTTAAAAGAGGATTTTTATAGGTATTAAACATTCATGCAAGTTCCCTAAAGCAACAGAGCTTGAAAACAATTTTCCAATTTGGTACAAGTCTACATAAAGTTCTCAGGTGACTAAGATTTATCTTCCTCATACCTCTCAACACGGGACCTTCGACTATTCCCTGTTGGACTTGGAGATCTGTGTGATCTTGAGAGAGTATTCCCTTTTTCCATAGCACTCGGTGATCTGCTAGATCCATCATACCTCTCATTGCGGTAAAGATCATCTCCAATTGGGCTTGGGGACCTGTGACCGGATCTGTAGTTCTTTCGATCACGAGGAGGAGACCTGGAAATGGATATAGCACGCAGTGGGGACTTCTTGTCCGACTTATACTCCCTCTCATCACGGGGTGAAATTGATCTTGAAACCGATCTTGGTCTGCGTGGAGAGTACCTATCATCCCTTGTCCCGCGGTCCCTAAATACAAAAGAATAATTGAAAAACAGAACAAAAATTTTAATTCTGAACTACAAAATGCTATGCTATAATTGATCAAGATTGAAGCATAAGCTAAACAAGAAGATAGAATCAATTTATCTCTAGTTTACAAGGTGAAATATTGGTCACATGCAAGGAGATGCACTACTTCAAATGAGCAATTACGGCGACAACTTGATGATAACAATAAAACTAACTAAATCTTCTTCAAAAAAATCATAACACATCCCGAAATTCAACAAATTGAAATTAACCTTTACCTGAACCTTTCAAGAGTATCTGGGAAAAAGATGAAACTTTGATGAATGCTGTTTAAGGCTTTAAAAGGTACACTGGGTGGTCGGCATCTGATAACTTCACAGCTTTATTGCCTCACTCTTTTCAAAAATCATAACTTTCGTTTCGTGTACAACCAACTTTTCCAACTTTGAAGGTGATTCTTTCTTTGACCAACTACAAGCTCTATTATCTTTCTTTAACTGGATGTATGCAACATAAGATATTAAACAATCTCAATAAGGAAAAGAAACTCGGGTGTGGGTTATACTAATTGACAAAAACCAAAGGAAAGCATTTCACAAACCATCTTCTTGTTAATCCCACTAGATGGTAGAAGCTTTACATGTCCGAAGGCATAAAAATGAATAGCTACTGTTGATATATGTGAATTTTAAAAGGAGATTCTCATGCCTTTGATAGAAAGGTAAGCAAATTGTCTCGACTTTATACTCTTTGTCACTCTTTAATTAATTCTGGATTCTTTATGCTCTCTTTTTCAATTAGAATCTGCATGAACAAGATTACTGCCAGATGTCATCCATACTCATATGAACACGTAATATCATGCTCAAAGGAAATAGAAGAGCCACGACAACAAGGGCTCACATCAATGTCCCAATAGGAAAAGAAATTTCAGATAATCATATGCCTGATGAATAAAAGGAAAGGCAAAAGAGCAAATGATTTGAGCAGAAACTCTCGCAACAACAGGGAAACAAATTTAAAACACTTAAAAACTTTCAGACCAAAGGTATGCAAAAAAATGACGTACACCATAGATTAATATGAATGAAACTAACACCTTCTCACTGAGGAAGTGATATGAAAGAATGACACTAAAAATGCCGCGGGATTGACAATTGATATTACAAAAGATACACTGAATAAAATGCATGAACTTCTTATATATTTCAGCGATTTACTGAGTTTTAAATGATGACAAAGAATTGTAATGACCAACTTAATCAACACACTAGATCAATTAAACAGTAATGCTAAATATTCTCAGAAATATATAACATGGTAAAGAACAGACTGTTCATGTCAAATATAGCAAATAACTAATTTTACAAACAATTCTTCGATATGGTTGGTTAAGAGATGCAAAATGTATCTTCAACAAACAACTAACCACAGGGTAATAAAGATATATCATGCAGAGAGGAAGAGGTGATATATACTTCCAATAGAATGTGGGGGT
>MKEJ01030472.1:0-17117 GCA_001753735.1 Embelia ribes
AAAATATTAAATTTATTTTTTTGAATATACAATAAGGGTGAATTTGTCATTTTTGTTACATTAATATATTAAATTATTATATTTTAAAATTTTCTAAAAAAATACACAAACTGTAAAGTTATATGTGGAAAAAAAAACAGTAATTTAAAATTTACAATTAAAATAATTCTTGTAGGAAAGGACTTAAAATTTTCCAAGCAACCCTTCCATTTAATCATTCGTCTGACATGTTCCAACTGTTATTGATTGGATTTCTCATGCCTTTATAAATCAATCAACATAGTGTGATGTTATTTGATTATCCCGTGTTTTTGTGGAAAAGGAGTTGATGGCCCTCACCTGCATAATAATTTATTTTCTCCTGGTGTTAGTAACTTTTTCTTTTTCATTTTCTGTTGTTATTACAGTGATTTTATTTGGTTTAGAAAGTTTAAAGTCAGAGTCTTGAAGGTGTATAATAAATAAAATGTTCATGGTTAAGCAAATATTTATGCTGATCATACGTGGCTTGTTAATTTTTTAAAAGAATAAATAAACAAATTGATGAGAATATGTTTGAAAGGGATAAACTAAAACAGCAATTTATATTTGAGGATAACAACAATTTATTCATGTTCATTTTACTTGTGTCCTTCCAATCCTCTGCCAATAACGTTTTTCAGTACATGTTTTGTACGGTTCAAAACTAGTAAGTGTATTTGTTGGAAAATTTTTGAAAAACAAATACTTCTTTTTTGAGAATTTATTAGAAACAAAAGAATAACAAGAATATTCGGATTGGATTTCTTGTATTTCTTGGTAAAACATGTAAAAATAATTCGGACAAGGTTGTATCTATTACAGCAACCTTGAAGCCTTGCCCGATTATCATATCACCACTTAATATTTCCTTCTATCACAAAAATCTTTTACAATTCACAAGATTGTTTTCAATTCTCTAAGTCCGACGTTGTTATTAGAGTGACAACATTCCAATACAGAAACATATACAAATATATAATCATGAAACACATAACATATAATACACTTTGATATTGAAAATGTGAATCAATAATGGGGAAAAGAATGAAATAATAGCAATAATTATCAGAGACATGATAGACTACCATAGGCGCATAATACGATACTTGGCAATCATCCAAATTTATTAAGGCGGATGGTGTGGAAAAGGTTTAAGCTGCCTCAGAAGAAAGGATCTCAAGCTCAGCCCACCAAAGGGGAGAAAGCCTGGGAGTGGCCACTTCAGGTGATATACCGATGACTTCTTTGAGTTTCGTAGTAATCTCTTTCATGGTTGGCCTCTTCCTTGCATCTTCTTGAATGCAATCCCGGATTACCTCACAGATAACGTGCAGCTCAATGTCTTTGAAAGACTTCAAAGTTGGATCAATAATGTGACAAACTTTGCGCTGATCATTCAAATATTGAGAAGCCTGACCGAAAAAAAACAATAATAAAATTATTTGTAACATCATAGCAAAATCAACCAAATGTATTGAAAAACACAAACGGAAAAAAAAAAGGTAATCAGAAATGTTAGATATAAGGTATACCCATTTCTCAAGAGGACCATATTCGTCGGAGTAAAGGAGCTTTCCGGATGTTATTTCAAGCAATAACATCCCAAAACTGTACACATTCGTTTCAGGATCAGCCAATGGAGGGAGTTCACAGTTTTCTGATTCATTTTCGCCAGAGGCCTTTGATGTCATAGCAAGCTCTTTCCAAAAGCCAAGCTCCACAATCTGAGCACCCGTAATATTGATTATCAAAAAATCTTTATTCACAAATTTAAAGAAGAAAGGAAAACAAGGGTCGATAAATTTGCATTTCTCCAGAAGAGTTTGCTTGGTGAAAGTGTTTCTTTAGGAAACTTATTGTGTGGTTATACTTTGAAAAATTCTTACTAGAACTTCTACTGTCTACATAAAGATGTTTATAAATGTGATTCGGTAAAAATAACTTCTGCTAACAAATAGAAGAAACTACTTTAAAAAATCCCCTCTAAAAGAGAAATCTTTTCTCACACACCATCTTGGCGTCAACAAAATAATCACAAAAAACAAAAAATCCATTTTTTCAGCATTGACATTTTTCATCCAATTCAGCAACAGTGCACCACGGCCTGCAGAAATTAATAAAGGATCTTGGGTACTATGCTTACTTTAGCTGCATAATCATCTGTCAAAAAGATGCAATTTGAGTCAAGATTTCCATGAGATACGGGAGGATTCAACTCGTGCATGTGCTGAAGGCAATATGCTATTCCCATAATAATTCTTGTCCTCGCACTCCAGTCAAGATGTTCAAATTCTTTAACTGAAAAAAAAATTAAAAAGACAAAAATATGGAAGAAGTGCAATGGTGTTAATACCTGAAAGTAGCCTAGTAATTCTACTCGTACACAAGAACAGAAATGATAGATTAGAAGAATAAGGATTACCATGAAGATGCTCAAACAAAGTTCCATTGGGAGCATACTCAAACACCATCATTCTAGTAAAAGGCTCATCCTCTTCACAGTAGCCAACGAGATTGACAAAGTTTTTGTGGTTTACCCTCGACAGCATGTCAATCTGTGAAAGGACCAAGGGAAGAAACAATACATAAAAAACATGTAATAAATTGAGGAGTAAATAGATTTACATTTTCATTTGAACTGAAATACAAGCATTGCTCGAGAACCTTCTTTTGGTATGCAAGTTCCGAGCGTTTCGACCAGTCTTTGGCAGAAGATACTGCAGTTGATCCAACAGAAATCTCAACTCCACTTGATAGTGTTCCTTTGTATACCGTGCATCCTTCGACCGTATCGATAATGTTGCTGAAATCCTCACAGGCTGTTTCTAGCTCAGCCCTGTTCAATTTTGGAACTCCTGAAATTTTCAACCTCAATGTTAAATGTATTGACACTAGCTTTTAACACCTATCTGACCAGTAAGCTCATGGTCCTGAACCTTGTACAATTTATGCAGCAAGCACAGGGAATTAAGTTAATCATCAAAAAACACAGACGTGCTAAACAACACGTCATAATCAAACAAAAGACATCACTTATGGCACCATTGTAGGCCCAAACCCCTAGATTTGAAAGTTATGACCTCATGTATGAACGAGTTACTTGAGGAAAACGGCATCGGTATCTAGAAAGCTATGGGGAATGGTGAGATCTAAGAATGAAATAAAAAGAAAATATTTAGGACTTGTAGAATGAGTGGAGAAGAAAGAATGTTCCATCAACTGTCTTAACAATGGGTCATAAAATATTTAATTGTGATATGCTAATTTCAATCTATTTCAAGACTATGCGCATGCATATTTTGTACTCATGCGCGACAATTATGCAGTGATCAAGGTCCCAAACAAAATAAATACCAAAATATGGGGTAAATTCTCCATAGTAGAAAAGGTGTGTCGAGATCTAAACCCTAGATGATAATGATTATTTTTTCCATTTATGTTGTCTCTGTTTTAACAAGCATAAGAGAAATAAAGCTACATTTGTGAACATCTATTGCTCATTTCGCCAGTAGTTCCCTCATATGTATTAGGCAAGTTTGACAAGCAACATCAAAAAGCATAATGTTGGCCTCCCTTAGTTACAAAGCCCAAACCTATAGATTTGCTAACAATTCTGTTTCATTTAAATGCATTCTTCAAAATATTCATTATCTCATACTTAATTAAAAAAAACAAACAAATTACACACTCTACGAACACGCCAAAATTGTTTGGAAATACTAGATACGCATTGAAGTGGGATCTAACATAAAGTAAAGAAACTTTTATCTCAAATATCTGCTAATTCCTCATCCAAAGTTGGTATCACTGTAAACATTAAAAATACCAAGTACCCAAAAACTTTTATAGCGAATTCTAACCTCTTAAATTCAGACTTGATTTTCATAGCTAAAAATGATAACGTTAACTTTGTTTGAGTGCCTGCATATATCTATCTATTTACTTATGTGTGAATCTTGAGTCCATGCGATCCCCGGGCCCAAACTTCTTGCATGATAGTCAGATAACAAACTTCGTAGTTAAGTTCTATATTCCACTTGAGTAATGTAATTGTTATCTATTTGTCAAGTCAAGCACAGGAGTTATCATCTGGTGAGCGTCAACTTATTGCTAAGGCATCAATCATACCTTCTTTGCTCACAAATATCAAAAAAAGAGTTTGTTCACCTGTTACGAAGGCCTTTTGCAGCTGCCCGCTGATTCCAGTCTTCCAAGGACCTATAGCCGCTACGGGTCGGCTACGACACATGCAGAAAATGGCTGTGGTAACAATTAACAGAAAAGAGGCGCCCAATGCTGCACCTACATACTTCCATGTACTCTGCCCCGGCGGATGATTTTGACCGGTAATTGGTTTGTTAGCATTTTGATCAGTAATTGGTTGATAAGGAGTTCCAACAGAAGAAAGAGATGCAGGCCGTTCATTTCCGTACAACACATTAGCAGGAAAAGACCCACTACTTCGGCTAATTGGCACAGAATGAGTTTGTTCAAGAAGCGAACCACCATTAACTAGGGCAGCCTCAAGATTATTGGACTGCTGAAGTAGCCTACGCCTCAGAAAATCACTTGCATTTTCGACGCTTTTGACATAGGTTATCGCTGGTGCAACTGCTAAAAGAAGAAATAACGTCATCCTTCTTGAATTTTACAAAAAGCAAAAAATAAGCAATAAATGATATTAATATAGATTTTATGTACTGGAAATTTTGATATAATATGTGGCAATAACTTATCGGGATGGAACTATAATCATGGCACAAACTTATCAAGGAGAAATTATGAACCAGTAGCAATAGATCTGTTGCCTCCTCATCAAAGAGTGTTTCATATCAAATAATTCTGGCATAGATTTCTGTAAACAATTTCTTGATTATACATTTCCTGTTAATTGTTTCTGCTTACCTCCCAGATTAGAGCAGCAGTTATCAGCAGGACGACTTCTCCCAGCTCTGAACCTTGAAGAAAGAAGAAACAGTATCAATAACCAAAACATAGTGAGAAAAAATAATCCATAAAAAATGACATATATTAGGAGCACAAAATGAAAAGATTGGAGGCTTACAATGGTAATACATTGAGGTAACTTAGAAGCATCCCTTTAATTGGGATAATGAAGGAATCTTCTTTCTTGAGTTGTTTCAATCTACTTTGCAAGATGCTGCAAAATGAAGAACAAACAGATATACAAGTTGATAAATTATCGGGAAAAAAGGACGAAAAATAATAAACTCCAATATATTCTCAACTACTGGATAATCAAAGGCCATGTTTTGCAGATGGAAAAGTTAGGATAATGCCTCATTTAAGTTCTTTTCTATTTCAACAACGATCTGAATGAATGCAGGTTTACATTCATACAATACTGGAAATTTGCCATTAAAGATGTTCTATTCTTTTAACTTCAATCTTTGCACCTTGCTTCATTAGTTAATAGTATGTAAGATTTTTCTGGCAGAGCCAAAGTTGTTAATTGGGTTATGGCAAGAAAAATTAGGTCCTGAAAAGAAGAACATATAACACGGGGATACATGCCTAAAAGTTTATTTGTTTGCCTTCAACAGCTGGCACCCTTAGATCCAAGTCAGCAAGTATCAAGCTATGTAATCTCTACAACTGTTGATTCAGCGACGTAAGAAATAAAGAAATTTACCAGTGCCTGAGTTTTCTGTTTGCACAGCGAATTCCAGCAGAAAACGAATGTGTGAGGTTGTCATCAAACTGCAATTCAGAAAGTTGATTGAGCTTCCCAAGCTCCGCAGGGACTTCTCCTCCAAAATTATTGTTACAGAGCAACCTGGAGTACCAGTGCATGGTAATTATAAATACTGAACTCTTAAAACTTTCAGAAGAAAAAGTCGCGTTATGGATCCAATTGTCTTGGTGTGAAATGTTTTGCACAGCCTTGGAACTTGTGAAGGCATGGCCCCATATTGTGTCCTCCTTTTCATTCAATCACTAACAGAGGTTACCTTTCAATTCAACTTAAAAACATTGCTATGGCATAAAGAATAATTTAATCTTGCATTTTTTATTTTCTAGAATGCCTCCATTTCATAAAGTTAATATTTTTCTGGAAAAATAATCTTCGTCTAAAACACTTTACCCGTAGAATAATTTCATAACTCATGTTTTCTGGCGTTTGGTTCAAAAACTTGAAATCAATTTTGGTAAAAATATTCATTGAAGCAACATATTTAACTTTTGGCACTTATATAAGAAAGAAAATTTCATTGATCATCTCTCATACATGGTAAAATAAACAAGCATTATAATGGATGTACTCTTCAGAGAGGGACAAGGAACTATACCACTATGACTTTGAGGGATGTAAAGCTAATTCGCCTCAAAATGTAAAAATCCAAATGGCTTGCTAACATTGATACACTCTTGTTTCTTTTATGGAATGAAAATAGTCATAACATGGCGGAAAGAAAGATAGAGAGATAGAGGTAGAGGGACAAGGTGAAAGATAGAAAATCAAAACATCCTAACTGATGGTATTAATGGTCATACGACGTGAATAGTAGTGCTCTCATCATCTAGTCTTTTTCTTCAACTTACAAAAAATTTAATGCGTTAGTTACTTCCCAATCCTAATTTTTTTATTCCTTCTCTTTTAGGGGAAGGTGGTTGTTGCATGTTCAATAAGCTATCCATTGTCATACATTTCCCAGTAAGCTCTGATCCATGTTCCAATCAAGATTTCAAATAATGGTGATGGCCCTTGTAATGGTAACAATGGTTGTGTAATAGTCTCGGTGAGCAACGGGTGCAGCGTAATGGTTACGGAAATCAGAGATGCAAACTTTTAATATTTTTGCAAAATTATTTTTTTATTTTTCATGTGTTGGGTTTTCATTCCCTCTTTTGGGTGTAAAAGTCTTTTCGAGAAACATATTTTAGTTAGTCTTCACCAGCAAACAATGATAAGAACTCACAACCAACAAATAATTTGACATCATAAGATACTGTAACAAAAGGATCCCAACCAAGAAAAATGTGCATGCACAAAAAGATAAAAACTCACAAGCGTTTCAAAGACAGTAGATATCCTATTTCAGCAGGAATAGTTCCATTAAATTTGTTGTTTCTCAAATCCAAATCCTCCAGCATTAGAAGTCCTCCAATCTCCTTAGGGATTGCACCAACAAAATTGTTGTCGTAAAGAACACTGTAAAACCATGGAGAACATAATAGAACATATTAAGCTACTCAAAGTCAAGAAAGAGGCAGAGACCCAAGTTATATCCATACAACTTATATTCTTACTGTGCTGTGTTTGGAATTCATATATGGGATAAATAATATTAAGAAAAAGGGAGTCACGACATGCATCTATGCAGATATGAGGAATTATTTCTCTATATTTTCTCTTCATTGAGAAATCTTTTACCATTATCAACGTAAATGAATCAAGACTCACAGAGATTTTAGGTAGAAGAGGTTCCCAAGGCCCGCATCCAGCTCCCCTTCCAATGAAAGTCCATTTAGAGCCCTAGCACAAAGTCAAAAACAGATAAAGCAAGACATTTCATAAGCTATATTACTCCATTACTACACCGTAACCACGAACTGAAACATTTCATTATGTACTATTTTAACCCGAAAAAGAAAAGCCTTGAGGAGGTCCTTAATTTGTGACCAAAAGAAGTGAATCATCGAAATCCAAAATAAAAAAATAAAAAAAAAAAGAGAAAAAGCACGATAGGCCCAAGCCACCAAAAAGATAGAAATGATAATCGTTCCCTTGCTCCCTATCAATCTCTCTTCTCTTTTCTTTTTCTTTTTCTTTATTTTTTTCTTTTTTTGATGGAAGTAGAGAAATTTTAAGGCTTCAAAAACTCTCCAATTCCAGCCCCTCTATACATATACACACAGCAAGAAAAAAAAAATAGAACAGCGTGCCAAACAGCTTCCATGTTAGCATGTCAACAGAAATTGTTGCCGCAGCTGTAAATTAAACCTAAAATCGAACCTGGAATGTCTCACGTGCACCAAAAAGATCAAAACGAGATCTTACCAAATTTACTATACAATAATCAACAATTTAATGACATTTGCATTGCCACTAGAGACTTGTGAGTAAAAATTAGAGACTTACAGCATCTGCACTCTACCATCCTTGCAATGAACACCTGACCACCTGCAAGGATTATCATCATTTATATTCCAGTTATCGAAAACACCATATGGATCATAGTTCACTCCTGCACGGAATTGCAACAATGCCAACCCTGCAGTGTTATTCCCAACATATAAAAGGAAAAATATGTGAATATATTAATGGTGGTGAAAATAAAACAAAAAACTAAGATAATAGAGAGATTGGATACAAATTGAAGATTGATTACCTTCAGAATTCAATGCCCAGCAACCTCGAATAACCAATACAACAATCAATAATGCGGAGCACCTGATCCGAGCTCCATAAGCTACCCATCCAACCCCCATTTCGTGGAAGACAATATGTGCAATAGTGGAGGCTGCTCACAGCCTGGAGTGTGTGTGAACTCGCCAGGTTTCGTATTGCTTAAAAAGTGAAAAGTCCTCTCCGAGATTGCTCAGAGTGGTAACAAACTTGAAAAAGAAAAAGGGTTTTGATTCTAAAAAGAATGGTTATGAATGTAACTATTGTTCAACAGCTGGGCAGAAAACTATACCAAAAGGGAAATAAATTTTCAACTGCATAGTCAGGGCAAATAACGAAATTGGGGTCCCTCATCTTCTGGTTTTTATAAAGTTAGGCTACAACACCTCCGTTTTGACAATTGCACTAATCATTCAATCAAAGCTGAAATACAACAAACAACGCAATAAAATCACTAACTTGAAAGATCTAGTGGTTCTCACAACAAAAGTATTTGAGCAGAAATCACCAAAAAAATAAAAGCAAGGAAAAATAAAAAGAAGAATTCATTCACAAGCAAAGAATGTAACAAAACCAATAAGTGAAAAAAGTAAAAGGAATGGTGTCAAACTCAAGATACAAACACCAAGGGATAAAGAAAAACAATAACAAATACGTATTTGAATTAATTTTGATATAAGAAAATAGGGACAGGAAATGGAAGTGCATTGTAAAAATCAAGTTTCATCTATCACCAACACCTTGTATAAAAAAGGAACATATTTTTTTGGTATTATTATTTCTAAACCAATAAAATAACCAAAAACAATTGAGGATTAGAAAACAATTGAGGATTAGAAAAGGAAAAGAGAAATCAGCATCATCTCCTCAATTAATTGCAACAAAAGCTTCTCATTCATAAAATTCGCAGAAACATAACCGATTACTAACACACACACACACACACACACACACACAGAGATTACCAATATAACCACTCTTGTTGAAGCAATATGTAAGCTGGAATTGATATAAAAGCAATGCCCGGGTTGTTAATCACAATGACGAAAAAATTATTGAGAGTTTTAAGAAAAGGGAAAAATCTGGAAATAAAATGTGGACAACAACTAGAATAATTTTTCTTTTTATTATTATAAAGTTGTTTTTCTCTGCCCTTTTATCAGGATGATCTCAGAGGGGAAACCTCTGTTTGATCATCTCAGAGAAGGAAAGGGAGAAAGAAAGAGAGAGGAGGAGAGAGGAGGGAGGGGGCAAAAGGTCAAGCGGCACGTTTTATTTTCTCTCTTTTCTGACATTAACGGCCCACCGCAACCCACAAACTCTGCTTCTCTCATTTTTCCTTTTTATTTATATTCCCTTTATTCTTTTTATTAGTAGTCATCGCTTTTTGTTTAAAGTTCAATTTTTATTTTTAATTAGTCAATATATATATATATATATATATATATATATTCACAGTCATATCTTAAAATTTAAAAATAGAATTTGATGGACAAAATTTAGTTCTATAACTATAAAATTTATAATTACAATTTAGGTAGGATTATTAGATGATATAGGATAATATTTGACATTCTCATCACTTATAATATCCGAAAAGCATAACAATTGTGTATGAACAGGTGGAATCAGCAATAATTATTAAATTAATAAAAAAAACAAATCTTTTTTGCTCTGATATTTTTAAAATTTTATAATTTCAATATCAGCATAACTCATACTTGAGAAGGCACCATGTGATACAATATTTAAATTTATTATTAGTCGATATGAGATACTATTTAATTATAAAAAATTATTTTCACTTTACTTTTTTCTATCACAAGTCCAAACAAATTTTATCTTTTAGAAATTAAATTTATCATGTTTTAATTTAAAGGAATATAGAAAATTGAATCTTCTCTCTCAATTATTCTTAGGTGTCTCCTACTAATATGTTTTTGTTGTCAAATGTAATAGAGAATATGTTTTATATCTCTATTAATTTTAACGTTTTGAAAACAATTTTATAGAAACTAACGTTGGATAAATTTTCGGAGAGAAAATTATACTATTAAATAAATTTTAATACAAAATTTTAAAATCTAAAAAATAAACAAGTAAACAAACGAAGCCTAAGTGGACCTTCAAATTGCATATTTAACCTTCAAGCAAAAGATATCGTAAATATCATGGGAATAATAATAGTCCAATAATATATTACAAAGCAAGCATAATATTGAATTTTTTTTATTTTAAATAGGATATATATTAGTAAGGATAAATTTTATCAATAAATTTTCTTTTCCAAATTAAAAAATATACTTTGTAACTTTTTAACATATAAGGAATAATACATTTTCTGCAATACCTTGCGCCACACACATGATGTGGGCACTATTTTCTATAATTACCGAAAATAATTGTTCAAATCCCTATATAAACATAACAAAATGGATAAAAAAAAAAGAAAAATTAGTTGTTCAATAAATTGATTAATTTTCATATCCCAATTTGAATTAAATTTGTTGATAATTCTTGTAAAGTAGAAAGTTATGAAAGAACAAATTGTAATGAGAGTTCAAAAGTGAATAAAGAGGAACATGAGAGTTTGGAAAATCAGTTTCTCACACATATGGCCTGCGTAGGAGTAGTGGGCTGTTGTGGGGTTTGTGGGTAGTATGATCCTATTATACCCCTGGTTGGTTACATAGCTTATCTTTATTTGTGGGGAAATTTTCAATTATTATAAGGCTAATTTGGGAAAAGCAAAAATTTGATGGGGCTTCACTAATAACTACTTTTGGCCTCACATATAATAATAGTCTAGATACATAAGAAGGTAACAAGAAGGCTCCTCCATCATTGTAATGCTACATAAGATGGTAATGTCTGAGGAGCATTTGCCTTTGTCCAGGAAAAAGTATTGATTAGATAGTTGAGGGATGACTTACTGTTTATATCCATTTTCTGTTTCAAAGTCTCAGTGATAAAACCATTAGAGAAAGAAATGTCAAAAGAAACGTTTTCCACCAAACTTTGGATTAGCTCCAATAATTCTTGATTGGTTGTTGGAGATTTAAATTTCATGTGGAATTTAAGGCATCCAGACATACGAGCGACTTTGATGTGGTCTATACCGTATGCAAAGAAGAGTGGTCATTTATAATCTGATCTTAAGAGATCTTTAGGTGTAGATATAATTAACTTTTTGGTTTCTTTTTTGCTAATATTGTGCAGGTTAGAGGTGTAAGACCAATGCCTCTCGGGGAAATGGCGAACTTGTTGAATAGTTTTCACTTGATGACCTGTCCCGGGCTTGTAAGCTTTGAATTCTGCTATTAAGCACTCTTTTTTCTACTCTCTCTGTGTTTGTGTGCGCGCAAAGCACTTGTGTGACCTAATTTTCTTTTGCAGGATCCGAATGCCAATAATTTGGTCGCAAGCACAACTTTTTATTCAGAGAGTACACGAGCAATGTTGTGCTTGGTAGGAATGTTTTCCATTTTCCAAAAGTTGTTCAGGAAACTTTTCATCTTATTAAATGTGAATCATCAATCATGTGAAGAAAACAGTGGAGCTGAAAATTTAAACTGCTTCTATGATACAAGTTGTACTGCATTGCTGACTGACCTTTCTTTGGGAAAATCTTATTTTTTGTTTTCAGGTAAGGATTGAAACGGACCCGGCTGATAGAACACAGTTAAGAATGACTGTTGCCTCGGGCGATCCCACTCTAACCTTTGAGTATGTGCTATACCTTTCATCGGATTGATGCCTATGCATACTATTGTACCTAAGGATGTGACTGTTACTGCCATCCTATGCATTTTTTGACAACTCTTAGTAAATATATATATTTTTAATCCTTTCAGCTTCTAGTAGTTAATTACCTTGGGTGTAATTAATCACGATTTTGACTTTATTTGTGTGGGTTAAAGGAATTCGTCAACGAACAATTGATTAGCATCCCTTTAATTAATCATGATTTTGACTTTATTGTGTAGGTTAAAGGAATTCGTCAAGGAACAATTGATTAGCATCCCTTCAACATCTCGGCCACCTGTTCAAGCACCTGTCCCAACACAGCCAACTAGTCCTCCACCAGCGTATTCTGATCCTGGGGCTTCACTGGTTGGTTTGCTTTATTAAAATAGAAACATTCAGGTCAATCATTTAGGTCACTTGTAATACTTATAATACAGTCTTTCCATCCATTCCCCCCTAAAATCAAGAGGCGAGTAAAGAACAAGTCTGATGCTAGGGCTGGCGGATTTTATTCCCGGGCATATATTTACGTAAATATATGGCCTGCTTGGTTGTTTGAGTTGGATTTTCACTGGAGGATTTGGAACAAGGGTTGTAAATTTTTTCTGCGAGATCTTGGATCATAGGAATTTTCTTCTGGAATGAGGATTGTGGTTTTTCCTTTTATTTTTTGTTTTCTTCTGTTTTGATTTCTACTCTTTACCCCCTCTTTGTTTTTAGCGAGGTTTCTTCTCTGAATTGGTTCTTGTATTACTATAGTATGA
Organism: Embelia ribes; assembly: GCA_001753735.1. NCBI lineage: Eukaryota > Viridiplantae > Streptophyta > Magnoliopsida > Ericales > Primulaceae > Embelia > Embelia ribes. Next base: position 12,904 of record MKEJ01030472.1, read on the forward strand.
ATAGCATGTGAGAAGTGTTGAAGTAGGACATTTGTATCAAATTCTATTATTTGTTGATATGTCTATTGACATTTTTTGAATAAGAAAGAGAGAGAGAGCATATCAAGACTTTGTTGTGATATCTATTGCATTCAAGCCTTTTTTGCGTGTTTAGATTTCATGTACATAATTTTGTTCAAACGTTGAGTAAAGCACGAAGATTGTGTTTTTATTTTATTTCATGAAGTTTAGGGATTGTTACGCCTGAGTTCAAGTACGTGACTTCTTTGGGTATTTGATTTTGCTATGATGTGGAATTCTTAAAAGCAGGTGAACTAAAATGTGGTTTGCTCGCTATCGCTTGCAAATATTTGTATCATTGTATGAGAGCATTTTCATTTTTCACTGTTGCTCTGGATATTTGTCAATTTCGAGGAATTTTTTCTAAAATACACCAAGAGGTAATAATAACGATATGGTTAGACTCTAGTAGAAACGTGTTTATTTGCGTCTTTTGTAGGTTCGGATTGGACTATGCATCTCTACCATGATTGCAACGTGTATTTCGTAGAGAATTTGTGACCAGATAACATATATGCTGTAGATCTTGCAAATCCTTTCAGCTTCATCTTTTAGAAAGAATGGGGCGTCCCTTTTGATTAATTGAGGAAAGTACCTTCCTATTAATTCTCATTAATGCCTGTATACTATGGCGGTTCGTTAGTTCCCGACAGGTCTACCCGCCAATATATGGTAGGTTTGCGGGTCACGGGTCTGGGGATTTATAGTGAAAATATTATACATATTTTTGCACCGCAATTCGCATATATACGGGGTAGGTTGCAGTGCAGGTGTACTCACCAAAGATTTCAAAAAAAAAAGGGGTTTACCCACCAAAAAGATTATTCGATTGGCCTCCAAGGAAAGTACAAAGTCGATTATCCATTTAAAAAAATGAGATTACTGTTTTAATCTTTCTACTCTAAAACGTATATTATTCCTCTTCGTTTCTTGCAGTTTTGGTTCCAAAAATACCCTTTTAGTTTTAACTTTTTGTTTGATAAATTGCTACGGAGGAAGTTGTAAATTAATATGTTAAATTGCTTGTAAATTAATATGTTAAATTGCCCCACATGTTAGGTCCTTAGTAATTATCCCTACATGTATTTATTCCACATCATTACCATTTTTGTATTTACCATTATCTTTTAGCTTTCAGACTTCAGCGTGGTAATATGACAAGACTTCTGCAATTTTTTATTTTTTGAATAAGGTATTGCAAAAGTAATTAAAGTCAACGGATACAACTTCTCCATATCTATCAAACCTTTTCAACTTCCTTCAATTGGGATTATAAACAACTTACATTTTTTAATCTTTAATTTTCTTAATAATAGACAGTACACGTTATTATCTCACCTTTTAACTTCTTTGAATAAGCATATAAGAAGCGTTAAATTGTACTGCATTTAATTTTTTTAATACCTTGCAATGAGAATATTTTTTTTTTTGTGATAAATTGCAATAAGAATCATTAATTAATGCTCCATTTCATATTATAAATTGAGAGAATACCTTTCATCGCATCTGTGTTGTTTTCGCTCATCTTCTCTCTTTAGTTTTCTCTACTTCTATCTTTTATATATTGTAGAATTCATTTTTATTATTCCGAATGATAATCTATAACAAATTGAAAAGGGTTTACGTATTATCTGGGGGTTTGAGATGTTTGGCAAGTTTAGTTATGATTTACAACTTTTTTCATTTTATTAATAACAAATATTTTATTTCGGTATTTCCGTTTCAGATTTTCTATCTTTTCTAACAATGGTTTTTAGGTCAACGATTTAAGAATCACATACTTCATGTGTTGGCTAAAATCCTTTCTCGCCTGTACCCCTATTTGTAAGTGACTTCAATTTTGTTTTCATATTTTATATCAGACTTAAGAAAATCTCATTTTTCTTGTTTGTTTTTTCAAATATGTAAGCAGTTTATGTTGCTAAGAAGTGTTTCCTATAAATTTTATAAGCTAGTCTTGTACATTAATTGAATATATGAATGAATAGCACAATATCTTTGATATTATAAGCAAATGTTTTTTTGGGCTGCAAGTACATTTTTTTGGGGAAACTTATAGTCAAAGCTTATTTTAGCATTATTATCTTTTTTTCTAATTTTTTTTATGAGTAAGGATTCCTATTATTACGTTTTCCTTTAGTACTATTATTTGGGGGAAACAAGCATGCTAACCACACAAAATATGGATTTTATTTTTGTTTATAAAGAAAAATAATTTTCTTTCAAATTACTCTTCCTCTGCATTGTTTAGCATAATATTTGATTATACAATATGGATAAAAAAAATATATATATATATTGGGAGCTCTTTGTATGCACTTACTTTAAGTTAGTAAATCTTCAAAAACATTTTTCCATTAATATGTATGAGAAATATTATCAATTCAATATTAAATCAAAGCCCCCAAATAGAAATGACACGGATAAGGTATTAGTATTTGAAGCATAAATTTATATAGCTTGATAAGGTGAGCATAATTGTTCTCATTCTAAAAAGTTTAGAAGCATTAATTAACATGAGAGAGTAATTAAGAGAAACTATTTAAAAAAAAAAACTCATATACATGCTTAGATCTTAAACATATTTTGATATCATATTCAAGAAATTGTACATATATCAAAGGATTTGTTCATATCGTTGGTATAAAAAACATATCACATGCACCGCATATGTATATCAACTGGCAGATAAAAAAAAGCAATTGTATGAAATTAATCTTCTTCAAATATCAAAATCAAGTTTTTTTTTGTTTTTTGCCTTTTTTTTGGAATCGTAATTTTTCTATTTTTCATTCTCACACCAAAGTCCACGGAAATAAAGCTTTAATATAAATGAGAAAATTTTAACGTTTTTGCAAATTAACCCCTCGAGTTTTCTAAAGTTACAGAGTTGTCATCACATAGAGTAGTGTAGCATGCGGCTCCCATGTACCTAAGAGGTAGAAAAAGTGAAAAAAAGGTAACGTGTAATTAATATGCTATTATAAGTAGGAGTATACTAGTAATGCTATTAATGACTTCTTATTTATTTATTTTTTTCTTTTCCGTAAACAACATAGTGAATTGCAGGGAAAATTTCTTAAAACTATATATATAAATATTCTAGAAACTTTGCGAGTCGCTTTACCTTTCGATCAGCCAATGCAGAATGATACTACGTAGGATAAACCATTTGAACATCATGAGTGAATGTAACAAAATTTTGTATATATAACTAAATTTTACTTAGAAACGTAATTTAGTGCCAGGGCATTAGCATAAATTTTAATGTCTTCTCATAAGTTAATTATGTGATTATACCATTAGTTTGTTGTCTTCCAAAACCTCTTTAAAAGAAACAATACAAACTTTTTTTTGTGTTTATATATATACTCGTGTATAAAAGAAAACAATGCAAATTTTCACTCGGAATCAAAACATACTGCAATAATTGTTATTAATTACTTGTTATTATCATCTAATTGATTTATGCGTTATATAAAATTTATACGCTTTTGTATTAGTTGAATTAAACAGAGAAAATTCTCATAACACTCATAAACCAACCATTTTTGCCTTACATAACATCAAATGGTTTAATATCACTCAAATTTTGAATATGATACTAATTGGGTCACGAACAATAATAACAAATAAATACAATCACAACCCACAAAACAAACATTTTTCTTACGCAGCATTAGACATCCAATTCAAATAAAATTGATCCAAAATTGCATATAGCTATATATATGTATATAAATTTCCTTCATTTTGTATTAAAAAATATAAATTTAATATTTTTATTATATTCACTTTTCTTACTTCTGCAAATTACACTTTACCCCCTCAACAATCTACCTCAACTCACTTTCCACCGCCCAATCTCGATTTGAATACAAAATGTCCTATTTTTAACTCCCACCCTAATTTCTAAATTCTCAAGAGCTCTTAAATTTCAAGAAATTCATACAAATTGGGGGGCTAACTTTGGCCAAAGCAAGTATAGAAGATGGCAAAATCCAAAGCCCATCACCACATATGAGCCCTGAGGCCACAGCTGGGATCATAAGCTCAGCTTCTTGGCTTTTAAACTTTTGCCAAACAAACACCAACAAACTCCCAACACACATATCAATTGCAAAGTTGGCCCCAACCAAAAACGGCACGGCCAT